>JAQYXR010000775.1:0-57436 GCA_030545055.2 Neoaliturus tenellus
ACCAACAAACCTTTATAGCTAATAATTAATTATTCATTGCCAGGAATAGCATTTGTAATCTTGGATCGGGACCTTAAAATAGGCCATACAATACACTCCAAAATTTATTTTTATAGGTACAACTTCCCAATCTCCTCAAGACAGTCTCTTGTATGTTTTAAACTGATTGTCAGACCAATTTACTTTTAAATTTCAATGACTGAAAAACTGTTTAGGACTGGGCCAAAAGTTTGTCATCGGGATCGGGCTCATCACTGTTTATTTATGTTTGTAATCTATGTTTATTTAGGTATCTATCCAATTTTATCATGTGATAAGATGAAACATATTAGCTGTGTGAAAATAGCCAACCGGTGAATTTGAAAGAATGGTTTTTGTTTCCTATGGAGTTAAAAATGTAAAATCCAATAATATGGTCCCAGGCTTAGGTCTTTGCATGACCATTACCGTAGTAGCAGATTCCCTTAAACTATAGGAAAATCCACCAAAATGAAGAAATTTAATCTAGGCCTACTCTTTTATCTCACATTAGGCCTACAGTAATGTTGAATGAAGTTCGACCTACATACTAGCCTATAACATGTCTATCAACCCTAACTCTGAATCGACTGCACAGTCTCTTAACTGGGATACCATACTATCGAATGAAAGTATCGGTCGATCCAATCGATATCAACTATTGATTCAATTTAACTTAACTTAAAAAACAAAGACAATAACTAACTGTACTGACAACTGAAATTTTTACAAAATAACATAATATACCGGTAGGCTATAAATAGGCTATGTTAAAAAAAACAGGTCTACTCGATCACATTCTTTTTAACTTTCCTGGGCATGAATACCATATTCTGGGATTTAAGTATCTCTATTCCTGGGAATGAATAGAGATAAGTTTAGGTTATGACAGTTGGATTTGTCAAGCCAAATTTTGTATTTGACATTAGTTGTCTATCTGACACGATATACCGTAGATCGGATCGATTGATTTTTTTATTCTAGCCTATAGTATGGGAGTCCAGTTAAGAAACTGCACCCGTCAGCGGGTACCCTAATTCCCTAAACATTTCCCTATTTAGGAAATATTCTACCCAATTGTGGTTGAAGGCATGGTTGGACCTAATCCTGAAACCATGTTACTTTTTTCATTTTGATGTACCTACAAGCCTAAAACAATACTGCCGTGCTAAGCACAAAGGGGGTATCTGCAATTTTTGGCTATATTGAGATATTGATACCTAGTAAATCAGCATGATTTTATCTACTAGTTAATAAGGTATTTTGGCCGTAAAAACCAATAATTTCCTTTAAAATGATATTTATTAGTTGGTCGTAACTGCTCAAATGGCATGTTTTACTAGGGGATTTTAGCAGTAACTAACATTCACTAAGCATTAAAAGTTGTATCTGCTGTAGATACGACTTTTTTCCTTAGTAATATGTACATACGACATTTATATCTTAGTAAAGTAGTAGTTGCTACCTTTTGGCTTTAGTATATTGGTGTTATTCTCACATGTATTAAATAATTGAATATATATTAAAGATATATTAAATGATACATTTATATAATTTAATATAGGTAAATAAATAAATAAATCATTCTTAGGACATAAAGTAGTCCTAAGAATGGATTGTAGTGTCTTTATTAGCTTTAAATCAAACTTCAATGAAAAGACAATGAATGACATTAGCATACTATTCAATTTACAATATAGGAATAATAGTCAGCTATTAATAAAATTAGCTATTAATAAAATAGCTATTAATAAAATAGCTATTTTTAATAATTTATTTCTATTAATAAAATAGAGATAGCTATTTAATTAATGTATTAATTAAATTAATTTCTATGGTTATTTACTCTTTTATTTTATTTTATACTTATATACATACTTAAAACTATAAAAATCAATTTTATTAATCATATAGTAATAAATCAGGCAAATTTGTGATTGAAATATTTAATATGAGTAAACATACTATCAATAAGAAGATTCCCACCTTCAGGTTTTAATATCAAGTTATTAATCACTCAATTAATCTCAATTAATAGTACAAAATAATCAATTTTTTGTGACAACAATCCTAATCTTAACATCAATGATCTCAATATTCTTCTATACACGAATAGTATTTTTATCAATTATAAGACAAACATCTGTAAGAAAATGAATAGTAACAAGAAATCAGTTAAAATTATTCTTAATCTATCTTCTTATTTCTATAATGGATTCGTCTGTTACGCCCCTTTTTCTCTCGAGATCTACTGAACCGATTTTAAGATTGAGGTGTCATTTTAAAGCTTAGGATATAGCACGTGGACGAATTAATTGTAATTAAAAAGGTCATATCATTTCGGGCTTCGCCCCCCTCGCCTTTGATTTATTTCTAGATGGCGCTTTGTTGACCAACTTTCATCGTACGATGTTTATAAATGTGAATTGTAACTTAACAGCTGATAACTTTCATAAGTTATCCATCTAAAAGTTATCCATCTAAATATGGGTAAGTTTCAGTTAAATTTTATCATCGCCTGTAAACTTGCAATTTAAATTTTCAATAAACTGTAAGACTAAACCAAAATATTTTAAGTTTTTTGACTAAACAAATAAGAGAAACAAATAAGACTAAATAAAGAGAACAATATTTCTTAAATAAATTTACAGTTTACTACTTAAATCAGACATCTTAACAAAAATATAATACCTCAGTAACATGAGGAAATGTTTGTTTTCTACAAACCATAAAGATATTGGAAATGTATATTTTCTGTTTGGAATTTGATCAGGAATAAGTTAGTTGGAATAATACTAAGAGTGATTATCCATATTGAATTAGCTCAACCAGGATCATTCATCAATAATGATCAAGCCTACGACGTAATTGTTACCTCTCACGCATTTATTATAATTTTCTTCATAGTTACTTATGGCAATTATAATTGGTGGCTTTGGTACAGTAATTGACTTCTACCGTTAGTAATTGGAGCTCCTGACTTAGCCTTTTCACGATTAAATAAAATAAGATTTAGGCTATTCGCATCTTCAATCACTTTAATAATAATAATCACTTTATTAATAATAAGATCTTTCACTGAAATAGGCGTAGGAATGATGTATGACTGTTTTTAAGATAGGACTGTTTTATAAGTATTTTTAAGAAGGAAGTTTCATTTAGTTAGCAGAGTAATTTAATAAAAGTTTTTTACACAAACAAGTTTTACCATATTTGTGTAAATAAATTCTGTTTTCATCTGCTGTTTTATTATTATTGCTCATGAAGTAATTCTGATAACCAGGTCAGTAACTTAAGTTGTCTACAGTGCTTTTAGTTATATAAAATTATGTTCAGGACTTGGCAAATACAATTATATGATTAGATAGTTCAACATACATTACTAAGCTTTCCTAGTTGTAAGTGTCAACTACTAATGTAATTTAGCCGTAACTACTGCAGATACAACTTAATCAGCTTAGTAAGTTGTACATACGACTAAAATAACCTAGTATATTTAGTTTAATTAGTTTTTACAATTAGCAGTATCTGCCACAAAAATGTGTTAAATAGTCATTTTGATGTAAATATACTATTTTTAGATAAAGAAAAAAATACACATTCAGTGGTTATGGCGATATTATTCCTAGGCTCATAGTTACCGAAATTAAGAGGTTTAAACTTTGAGCCTCTTTTTCTCAAAATCAGCTCAAGTGCAGATACCCCCTTTGTGCTTAGCACGGCAGAATATTATTCATATCTACAGTGTCTACCCCTCTCTTAACCAGCCCTCGGGACCGGGCCTACGGTCGGATGACTTAACCTAAAAGGACAATTAAAGCGGGCGACTATATAAACATGTAAAATATGTAGAAATAGGCCTAATTATACTATGGTATTAGAGGCCTATGTAATAAAACAATAAATCCTAAAACCCATTCTGCCATTTATCAAAATAGGTTGTGCTCATGTGCTAACCAAGCAAAAAATAATTGACTTTAAAAGTGATGTTCTGTTTAAGTTCTGTGAGTTCGTGTGGGTGTAATAAATTTTAGTAAAGCGATAAAGGTACATTAGCCTGACATATATGTGTTCTATGACACCCACACTCCTTAGTCCATATTTTTAGGCAAATATACAGTAAATTAACTGAAGGGTGAGTGTGAAAGATGAGATATAGAGCTTTGTTTACTGACAAAGACCATGTGATTCATTTGTCATCAATATTAAAAAAAGGCTCCTGGTTCAAATTTTTAAATCTTCTAAAAAACTTAAAACTGGTTAACGTGGTCACAAATGCCTGAGGCCGGTTCTGAGGCTTACGGGTAGGGTTACACTACCAGATATTTTCTAAGCCAACCCACGGCCCTTTTGCGATACAGTGTACTGATGTCTCCAACCCTTCTCCCCCTCGCCAATGCCTATGGGAAATAATAATAAGAGCTAAACTTATGTGTTTTAGAGTTACAATATAAAATGTCGACACATTTTAACTTACACAGTATGTAAACGAGGCAGTGTAAATAGCCATACCGATTTACATTGAGTTTAACACAATAACAAAATGTTCAATCCGAATTCCCTTAAAATTGCTTAATTTTACTGAAAAAAAAACATTTTTCAAATTTCCTATAGAAAGGGAAACTATCTTGAATCGCCTAGGCCTATTCCTCAATTATAGTCTTATTTCAATTGTTTGGAGCATAAAAATGATAAGAAAGGTTAAATCTTATTACCGTAATAGAAATCTTATCGTTCATAGAAACACTTTATAGTTATTACCATAGCAAAAGCACAGGCAACTGATTATCTGTTGCCTACAGATAAACTGTTTGCAAACACTGCAAGTTTGCATACTTTTTGGTTTCATTACCGGTATTGAATTCACCTCATCGCTCACCAGAAAAAAATAAAATGTAGACTCCCTCTTAACCGGTCACCTCGGGACCAGACCGCAGCCGGATAATGAATTGGCCGGTTAAACTGATGTAGACCTACATTTAAAAACGCCAACCTACAATTTAACTATGGCCTAAATGCAATTATACTTGAAAAAACTCTAAAAATGTTTCCGAGTAGCTGTTAGTGTGACAATATTATTTGTTTTAACTAACACTTGTAAAAATCTACAACTATTATGACTAGATAACCTAAACCAGATTGTTTATTAAAAGCATATTTTTCATTCTTTTAAGGCTGTGTTCGAGATGGGAACCCAATTTGACATCAGGATCATCTCATCAGGAACCACATCAAAGGACCTCAAAGTCTGACTTGCGCTGATTCTCTTCTAAAATTAGAAGGTACGGTAATGTTTTATTTGGATGTGGTTAATTTTTATAATAAATTATGAGAGAATACTACTAAATCCCATTCTAAATCATAGAATATTTTGTACATCTGTAGTGGGCCTCTTAATCCGTACCCAAGGCTAATTTTTAAAGGTTCATTTGTCATAAATTAATTCACGCACTGTACCGCACAGTACTCAGTACTTTTTAGGCTAATAATTTAAGCTTAGGCAAATGGGAACTGAGTGAATAAAACATAAATACATATAGAGCAAAATCAGTGTAGCACAAACCAGTTTAATGCCCAGAAAACTCTTAAGGATGAGCTTGTCCCATTTCTTTTGGATGTTATTATATTTATTTATCGCACATCTTATTGTACAAAGAGCTTTCTTTTGACCTACCGCAGGACAAAGACTGGAAATGATTTAACGGGTAAAAATGTGTACGTGTCCTTTAAGTTTTCAATAAAGTAAATGTGATATTATAGTGAAACCATCTCTAGCCTAGGAGGAAAAGTACGATGGTTAATTGAATAGATGGATCAGCTGTTTCCATTACCGTACCCATTTCTATAAAACACTAATACCGGCTAAAGACATTTATTGTTAAAAATAACTGATAAAGAAGGTACCTATTAGCTTTCCAGAGTAGGCGAGTTAATGTTTAACTGGTTGTGATAGTTGGTTTGTTAAGAGTATCATTTTGGTTAGCTCTTCTTTTTGGAATGTATAGCCTATAATAATATTAAATTAAAACTCCAAATATCCAATAAGTTTTATAATTTGTTGGTTATGTAACAAATTATAAAATTGATTGGACATTTGGAGTTTTGATTTAAAACTACTATATGTTAAGAGTATGTTTATTGTATACTGTTGACTCCCTCTAATCCGGACGCCTCAGAATCGGACCATTGTCCGGATAAAAAAATTGTTGAGCAATCCGGCGGTTGTTAACTTATGCAAATTAAAATCTTTAATAGTGTGTATTTACTAAAACATATAAAAAGACAATTTTATACCCTAAACATTACGTTGTTTTGCTACAAACTTGATTCAACCTCATTTTGATGACATCGATAAAAACAAAATTGACACCAGACAATAAGAAATAACACAAAAAAAGGACCACTAATAAAAACTTCATAGATTTATTTTTTGTTAAGAAAGGGGCTACAGTTTTAGATTCATAAAATCACTATTTAGATTCATAAAATCACCACGCAGTTACTCTAACTACAATTTTGCCTAAAAATCAATCTCGTAATAATATAACTCAATTCAAAATTACTAAAACTCAAACAATATACGGTATTAGCCACAATTCGGTATGACTATTCGGAATGAGCGTAATTGTAAGCCGAACTGAGGTTCTTTGTTTACATGTTGACCAAAACAGACACGTTCAATTCTGTCAATTTTGGCCTCAAGAAATCCATTACGCTGATGACTCATTTCCAAGACCTCGTCCGGACCATCCGGCGTCCAGACCATTGGAGTCCAAGCGAGAGGGAGTCGACTATATGTCAATTTTTTTATACTTTTTATATATTTTTTTATATTTCAGTCTGGTAGATTGAAAATTTTCGCAGCACGTCTGATAGAGTGGTTATTGTGCGCTGGCTAGGCACACCATGTTCTGATATTGGATAATGTAATCAAATTTCAACATGGATGGGACAAGATTATCTTTAAAAGTTTTCCAACCATTAACTTAATACTTTTAATAATTTCTTAATTTATTGGTACCTGTTACATGTAGGCTACACTGGTGATAACGCAGACTTGTCTATCAAAGTATAGTAGAATCCCGCTAATCCAAACTAATCAAGACTGGACCCTTTTAGGTTTTGAAAATTTGCGGAATGGGGAGAGTTAAAAAAGCTTAAGATTTTACTCGTTTACCTTTGCTGTTTACTTCTACCAAGGTGTATGAAACAATGACACAGCTATCAAGGACCTTTGTTGATGGCCGATAAAACACTTGCTCGGTGTTTGTTCATTGAACGCAGTTTCATCACAAGCCACCTCTTATCCAATGTCCAATTGAATTTCAGCCCTATTATTAAAATCTGAGTGAATAAATTATGCCTTTTAGTGTAAAGTCTGTAGCAAAACATTAATTACATGTTATGCTATTCTTTTTAATTAAATACACTAATAGTTTTTCTTTAGAACACATTTAAAAAGGTCCCTTGTAACTGTAACTTGTTCAATAAACCGCCGGTTAATCCGGCCATTTTTAAAACCGGCATGTGGGCTGGTTCCACGGTCGCCGGATTGAGGGTGTCTGTACTATGAAATTTGACAAAGAAACCTTACGTGTTTATTGTTTGTTTGATACAGCTCTAAGCCAATTAATTGTTAATGTCTAAAGGGAAGTGGGTATTATTCGGTATCTACTAAAAGTATCTCACCCAAGTCTCCTTATAAGTTTAGGGCCTAACAGTTTTGGTTGTAACATAGGCTCATTGCCTTAAAAAATAAAAATTATCAGGCTTTCAAAAATGGTCGCAGTACAGTAGACTGTTGATACTGTACTCCAATATTATTTGGCCTAACACATTCTGTAAACCAACAATGTGTCGTCGGCAAAATATGCTACTGATTTTGTTCATTTGTGTGAAGTATTGCAGTACAGTTTCAAGATTTTAAATTTGTTTCTCTGTTAATTAACTAATGCTTGTATCAAAGTGGTTACCATACTCAACTACCATACAAAAACACGTAGGCCTACTTAAAAAATACTAGTATACGTGTTGCTCGAAATCGAGCAATTTATTTTAATACAATACAAAAGTTACTTTTTAGCTCTAACTCAATGACATCCGACCCAATCCAATATTGTGAATATCTTTAATCACCAAAACTACACGTATTTACAGCTGATTATTAACATATGTTTAAAATCCTTTATTTAAATCCCAATGTTATTTAAATGGGAAACTTTGAGATTTCAATGGTGGATAGCGCCTTTATTTTCAGTCCGATTCTCATCAGTTTTTAGCGGAAACAACTACAGACCAAGCCGATCCAATGACACTAAAAACTTGAAAATCGGTTGAAAATTGTAGGAGGAGTTCTCAAGACAAAAAAACCCTTAGCGTATTAAATAAGTATAGATGTCATAGAGGGTGAGTTTCTTAAAGTGATCCAATAGCTAACTTTTTTATTCTATATCTGACAGTATACTTCTTATGGGGGACCCCCTTTACTTTTTCATTTTGCTTTCAGGTATGTATTTCACTTTTCAAAATTTTCCGCCACTTTTCCAATATGGCAGCGAACTTTAAAAATTTCTTATGGAACACTCTACATTTTATGGTGTTTTTGAAATTTTTATGTGATTTTAAGACTTTTTTATTCTTTGACATTTTTTTCTAAACCTAACAGTTAGGGAGCTAGAGGCAATTAAAGTTCATTTTTAATTCTATAAGAATAACATGTGGCAAACTTTATCTGCCCATATCTCCGAAACCATTGACAAAAATAAAAAAAATACTCAAGAATAAAAATGTCTTAAATTGATGTTTTAAGAACATTTCACTCATAAAAATTATCATTAACGCATAAATTAACATCTTTCCAATATGGCGGGGGAAAAATAAAATTTTTAAAATTATTTTCGTTATTATGAAAAATATGTATTTAAAACATCAATTATAGGCATTTTTATTCTTGAGTTTTTTTTTTTATCAATGGTTTTGAGATATGGGCATATAAAAGTTTGTCCCATGTTTATTCTTACGGAAGTAAAAGTGAACTTTAATTACCTCTAGCTCCCTAACCGTTAGGTTTCATAGAAAAATGACAAGGGAATAAAAAATTCTTAGAATCACATGAAAATTTCAAAAACACCATAAAATGTTTGGTGTTCTATAAGAAGTTTTAAAGTGGCTGCCTTATTGGAAAAATTGAGGGAAATTTTGAAAAGTGAAATACATACCTGAAAGCAAAATAAAAAAGTAAAGGGGGTCCCCCATAAGAAGTATACTGCCAGATAAAGAATAAAAAAGTTAGCTATTGGATTACTGTAAGAAACTCACCCTGTATATGGTATATATTACACTGTAGGCTATATTTTTGTGCTCTAAGTTTTGATTTGGTTAAGTAGACTACATGTGTTATTGTTATTTTAGGGACATTTGTAAACTTTTTCTAAAATTCAACTCACATTTCAAGTAATAAGTAAAAGTTCTCAGCTTTGGGCGGATCTGATGATGACTGTTTTAACATAACACATGGGGATCTTTTCTTGGTAAAATACATTGTTCAATACAGCTTCAAAATATAGCCCACCCGCTATATAAAACATACACTCCCTCATTGACAAAGCTGCTGTAGAACATTTTGTTAGTTTTAAATATAACTATCGGCCTATTAATTTAATCATATCCTGGCAGCACCTCATTGATAAAATTGTAACCCTAACAAGATAAAAATTTAGAATTTTAAGTTACGAACTTATCGTTATAGTTTATGTTGTATAGTACACCTATTTCATGTACGCCTATGTTCAGGGGCCGCCGAGAGAATTTTTGTGGCCCGGGGCAGAGTTCCGAGTGAGGCCCCCCCCCCCCCCCCAACACGCTCGGTGCATCCCTGCCCGTCGCCGTCTGTGTTCGAACCAGATGCAATATAGGCTACACATTTTTATTTCTTTGATATTTATTTTCAATTTATGCACACAATTTGCTTTCTTTTCTTAAGGGATTCATAAATATTTTATTTGTATTATTTTAAGATATAGATAGGACAAATGTACTTAGGTTTACTGTAGGCCTACATGAAATAATTTGATCAAACTTGCACTTTGGCAGGGTTTGAGAGTGCTTATTGGAGAGCTACCAAGTGGTTTTAGGCCTAACTTAAGTATTTTGAAATGGCTAAGCTTACAGGAAAAATTATTAAAATTTATTTTATTTTAAAATTGGTAATTAGCCTTAATTAAATTTTTTTCCTACTAAACACTTTTGAATTTATAATTAGTTGCTTTTGCTTTAGAATTAATTTATAAGATTTAAAGAATTACGCAAAGTCATCCTATTTACCCGATACTAGCCCTCAACTTCACTAAAAAGCCATAGATATTTCAGTGTTAAGTACCGTTCACAAAAACTAACCAATTCGCAAACGTTTCTTTCTTGCCTTCAATATGGCAAATCATTTATGACATTATTAAAAGACACTTTTATCTTATATGTCTCTTTTATCTTATACTTGGACCAACACACGCAGACACGACAATATTAGTCGAAGCCTTGAAGGATCTGTTGCAAAATATAATATTTTTTGCAATGGTATAGCTGTCAATTACCGGCACAGGACGAGGCGGCGGGAGCGCCGCCGCGGCGTCTGTTCACCGACACAGAGCTTAAAACCACGGAGACTCATAATACAGGCCTGATATATTAGGTCATTTTATATACTGATGGTATAGAGGTCATTTGATAGGCCTGTATATAAGGTCCTTAGGCTATACTTTTGTTACGGTTTGAAGATTTTTATAGGTCTTCAAAAACACATGGTGTTACTACATAACCTATGCAAAGATTAAATTTTGCTACAAAAAAAAAAAAAAAAAACGCCTGAAGATGAGGCCCCCTGTCTCTTGAGGCCCGGGGCAAACTGCCCCCCTTGCCCCCCCCTCTCGGCGGCCCTGCCTATGTTTTATGGTCTTTTATTCTCTGTGAATTCAATAAAAGATTTAAAGGCTTAGATTTTAAATACCTCTTTTAAGTTGGACTGAGCAAATTAACCTCATCTCTAAAATAATTGTTAAACAATTTTTTTAAATTTCTTTCCTTGCTTTTAACTCACTGTTTGAAAGGTTTGGTTCCAGTTGTTAATGATTTTCTTTTCTTTTTGTTTCAGATTTGGGTGCTGATCTTCTAGCATGAATCACTCATTTAGGAACGGGAAACTTCTTTTGACATTGTACATGTTATTTGTGGGTTGCAGTGTAAATCTTATATCTGTTAAATTAATATGTTATCTTTAATATATTAAGATTCAACTTTATTGGCTTTTAATTAAATCCTTTGTTGTATATTTATTTAATTTTTTAATTATAATTGAGTTTAATGATTATTATTAATGATTAAATTATAGGCCTATATGAAAATACATCCAGCAAAATTTATACCTAATTAAATAAATTCATTTTAACATACAAAATTGAAGTAGTACGGTAAACATTTTGTTACATATTATTGAAAATTATTTTACATCCAGAAAAATTTATCAAATACCTAGTTTAATGATATATATAGCCTATTGACTTTTTATGATGTACTCAATTTAATGTTACAGTAACACCTTAAATAATTATAATTGGGAGAACATTTCTTTATTGGGTGATTTCATATCTTGAGTACATCTCAAAGTGGCTCCAAAAAGAAATCTGTGATATTTAAACATATCCAGGATATCTATTGTATGTCACAGTAATCTTCAATGCATATAAATGAATACATCTTCTAGTACAAAATAGATTGACATCTTAATTACATCTCAAGAGACATCGACAAGACTTCTTTAACATTATCAATGTGTTCAAGATATACAGTAGATGTCAATACATTAAAAAGGAGGCTTTAAAACAGTTAAAAGAGGGATACCATTATACCTTATGGTCAAATTTATAGTCGTAGACGGCTAAAGTATGTCTTGAAAATGTCCTCCAAGACGGAATCTAGACTTCCTCTAGACCGATTAAGTGTACGAAAAGTTTGGTCAAATAAACGTTTAATTTACCGGTTTTAGGAGTCTCGCGAGTCGTTTTGAAGACGTTTACCAAGTCGGAGCAAGACTTTTTTTAACTATCTTGAAGAGGTTAGTGTGCTGTATGGGTAGTTTAATAATTAATATTTTTTTAACATTTAAAATTTATTTTTAAATAACATTTCCTGTGGATGTTTTTTACCATTACAAAATTCAATTTTACTGGACGCGTTTACTGTATTAAGTATCAAAAAACTAACAGTCTCATGGGTTGATATGATGGTAACCGGGAAAAAATCGGGAGTTAACAATAAATCATAAAACAATTAATGTTACATACCACAACCTTATTAATCAGCATTCGAGTTTATGAACATGTTAAAGGGTATAACTGAAACCGAGTTACGTGAAAATTTAATTAAAAGTGTAATACAAAAATTTTCTGAACAACGTTTGGTGTTCATTGTACTACTTATAGGATGAGAAAATAATTACAACATACACCTCAAGTAAAAATTGCAACTAATCAATCAAAATAAAACTAAAACGTATCATTAATAATTTTTAAAAAAATACAGGACTAATAATATTCTACGTGCCAAATTTTACGTGCTAAACAGATACAATGAAAAATATTAAAACAAGGCAGAAGATAACACAGTGTGGTTGGAAATGCGAAGTAAAAGTATCGTTCTTCCCTTGGCGTTGCGATGTGAGAAATGTGCTGATGATAACAATTTGGAGTCAAGTTCACATTTGTCATGGAAAATAAATTGCTCAAAGGAGAGCTCTTGGCAGGAGCATGAGTCATTTCGGATTTAGCTTAAGTTGCATCCAGAATCCGTCATACAAAATGTAGCCTTTCTATGAAATATTATTATTTTCATTATTAGTAAAAGTAATTACAATGCACATTATTTATTTATTTTTATTAGTTTCTGTGTCTGTTTTACTTACGATATTGAAAACATTAAGAAACCTACCATGCTTACATAGTTATATGTATATTTTATTATATTTTTTAATAATAAATAATTAATGAAAAGTTTTTATTGGCTATGTGATTGAATGTAAGTGTTAACTTTATCTTTATTTTACTGTTAGTAAAAATATGCAAATAAAAAATGTAGCTGATATCTTTAAGTTTTTAAAACAATAACTATGATAAAGGTCGTGATATTGAATTTCATCCCAATATTAAACATCGTCATATTTGCCAAATTATGTACAAACTATTAATACTTTTACTGTATAGACAATTTTAAAAAATTTATATTTTATAAATCTATGTACGGAAGACGTACTTTCATTTTGGTTTGTGAAACATTTCAATTAAGTAAAGCATTTTACAAACCAGTCCACGAAAAAACGTCGTTTGGGTATAGTACTGAAAGAGGAATAATATAATACAAGGAAATACCAGTCCAGAACTACAGCCCGATAACTTATCATGCCAGCTGTTATTTTTGATTCAGTTTAGTTTAAGCGTTGCCTTTGTAAAAACATTTGTTATGGATCCGACAATTTAAACCTGAAGTCCTTTCTTATAAAGTCATTTCTCTTCAAGTTATGACACTAAGTAAAATTAATTATAAATAATTATATATAATTATTAATTAATAATTATATATAATTATTAATTAAGTAAATTAAGTAAAGTAAAATTATTACTTTCGTTGGTTCATGTTAAAGTTTTTCATTCTTTGATAAAACTTTTAAACTGAGACTTTCTCAACCTGACGTGTGAACAATTCTTATAATAAATCGTAGAGGTAAATTGCTTTATGAAAACTTTCTAAAAATACCCAATTATTTACCGTCTTTTATCAATATTAAATAAATAAAGACTTTCTTATTTATAAACCAACACAAAAATGAAAATATCTGTGGCGTATATGACGCAATATCATTTTCGACCGCACCGTTACCGACTACACACGATGACTCTGATAGCAAATGTCATCAGTCCAGGATAATGAGCCTACATTGCCGACCACGCCGCCGCCAGTCTCACCGCTACGTTGCTATGCAATGAACATTACATTTACATATTTAGAAATAATTAATTTTTAGTGAGTATTTCAACACATGCAGCACTTTTTAACGTTTTGATGGTTTGACTCTCATACGACTCTATTGGACTGTTTACAAAATGTGGATCTTTGTAAGTGTTATTCAAAAACAATATGCATAAAATAAATACAGGATTATATATTTTCAAAGAAATTCATCATGCCTTTTTAGGATTTAATATAAGCAATCATTGTTGACCAGCAAAAGCCTAAAGGACTAGTCAAATTCTTTTCCCATGTTTGCCAAACATTTTAACTAGAAAGGTAGTTTCAATCCTCCTATCGTCAAGGAGCCCTGACAGACATTACTCTACAAGAAATCACTTTTCATGGCCAATAAAGAAATAATATGAGATAAGAACAAACTTGGCCTTTCATGACACTCAACATGCTACAAAAGTACAAGTGAAGAACTGAATGATTGCAAAATATTTGCAGACAACAATATTCATTGGGAACTTAACT
Organism: Neoaliturus tenellus; assembly: GCA_030545055.2. Classification (NCBI taxonomy): domain Eukaryota; kingdom Metazoa; phylum Arthropoda; class Insecta; order Hemiptera; family Cicadellidae; genus Neoaliturus; species Neoaliturus tenellus. Next base: position 14,551 of record JAQYXR010000775.1, read on the forward strand.
TTCCGATTGTATTGTTATGGAAGAATATATATGTTTAATTCATTTTTTAATAACACTTAAAATAGGGTAGTTCTTTTATAAATACCCTGTTTACCAGGTGAATATAAATATATTGGTAATCGATACCGCCCTATGTCATAACTTACATTCCTAAAAAATGGTTATGTTCCTTTTAAAAAACAACATTTAATTTTAAATTTTTTACACTTCAGGTGGGTATTAAAATATACTTCGGGTAATTTATGTCACCAATTATTATATTATTTAGGTTCCTTTCAATAAACTCTACTCTTTATTATAATTTTTTTTATTATTTTACCATGGCAGGTATGTGATTTATAACATCGAGTATTTCAACATAGTAAAGTGAATCAATATGTAGAAGGAGGTAGTAAATAAATACACTAAGAAAGGAGTTGATAATAATTTAAGATCGTTCGCTTGGACCTTAACTTTAAGCGAACAGCAGCACATTATTTATAACGAATGAAGGTATGTTATTTACAACAGTACATATAAACCAAAACGTTGCCAAGACAAGAGATAAGGGAAGCTTTACCGTTTCCTCTGCTGATATTTTACCGACGCTGACGGAAGAAAGCCGAGAGTTACAAATGAACTCCGCCCTCTTGAGGCCTTTCCTGATAAGGGAAGGTTACAGTGATAAGCACAACAATGTACGGTATCACTGGATAAGTAATGAAAGTATTCTGTTGCTTCACCAAAATGTTCACCATGTTTTTGTTAAATGTGGAGTTCCTACAACGAGTATAAAAATTTAGGAAGGGCGTCTTTAATATTTTTTTACGAAACCAACACCCTGTTGCGTATTTCAAGATGGATCGTAAAAACTCAGCTCAAAACCCTCTAGACTACAAACCTAAGTAGTTGTGTTCGTATTTATGTTTTCCGTATCAACAAATCAATTCAATTTTACACCTACTACGTTCTGATCAAATATATGTATATTACTTTATACTTTACATTACATTATGTTAACTTGTGAATTTACTTATTGTGTTAGTATACCTATATGTGTTTAGTGTTAAAGGCAGTGGGTCTAATGACAAGTAATCACTACTTAATGTTAGCCTGAGGCCCCAGATCCCAATCACCTGTTAATATCAGGGGCAGCTGGAAGCACAACTATGATAACGATCACTATCTTAACACTAATATTAATCCATTTTAGTTTAATCGAGATTTAGATATTAAAGTTAATTATACGATAACCATTTTTATTGCTGGTTTATAGTGTTTTATGAGCTTTCAAACAAAATAAATAATAGACTATCTTTATTATTTATCCTACTAAATTTTGTGAAAAAGACCTGTTTAAATTATTAAAACCGAACTGAGTTTTACAAGTTATTCCATTCAAAAATACAATTTTTTATACTTTGTTTATTAATTGAATATGTTAGTATCATTGAAGAGACAATACATAAATTTTTAAGGGCTGTTTGCGCCATTTTAGTTTAAACCTTAGTTTAATCTGAAAGTCAGTTGAAAATGCACAGTTTAAACTCACTATTTTCATTTGAACAACAGCTGTTTTGATTTGTTTTAAATATATTGTATTTAATCCGGTTTAATAATTAGTACCAGGGGGACCGAGCTTAAGCTCAGTAAAATTATTACTTTCGTTTCTCACGCAAAGCTCGTTCGCTCCGCTCACTCGCCAGGCGGAAGGATTGCTGCACATTGGTATGATTGTCCTAAAACCACAGGTTAAAGATGTAACACATTGGTTTATTTTATCTACAGTTATCAGCTGATTTTTTTGTTCAATTAATAAAATCTCCATAAGGATAACATGGAATTTTTGAAGAGCTCTAGCGCGAAAACCGAATTTTTCCCAGCTATGGGACCACCGCCAATCGATTTCTGGTGGCCAAAACCCCCATATTCAATAAAAAAATCAAAAATCCTTGGAGCGAAAAAAAAACTTTGCCCGGACAAACGGAGCTTGTTTTAGAGTATAAGATTTGCACAAGTGGTCCTAAGTATGTTTTCTCTAAACATTATGTTTTATAGACATTTTTCCACACAAACTCTTCTAAAAACGTCAATCACATTGTAGATTGGAAGCGCAATCAAGTGATGAAACTGAATTGCCACTAATTATATCATTAAAAAATTATTAATGAAAAACTAAAAAGGTAATCGGAGCTTCGACGGCTCTAATGCAGATAACGATGATTAATTTATATTTAATGAACCGACATGTCGGGAGTAAACAGAGATGGCAATTGTTTCTATATTATTTATGGTAAACCAGATTTAATTAATTGTTACCGTGAATTTCAACTTCCGGTTTTGCGAGTAACATTTCCAAATCCTATTTCCGTTTTAATATTGAAGCTAAAATGTGTTGCATTTCTCTACGGTTGTTGGAGTTCATATAGTATTTAAACAAATTTTAAGTAGAAATATAATTACACTACAAAATAATATTACCCATATAATTCTATATTAAAATTTTTGGGACCTTTGATTTTTTTAGAAAATCTAGTTCAGTAATTATACATTTGACATTGAAAATTTTTAAAGGCTTATATTAATAGAAAAAATGGTCTTCGGAATAAAGTAAACGGAATATTTTATTTTCAAAACGATTTAATTTGTATTTTTATAGTGAACTTAATGAACTAAAATTTAATACTAAACAGTTAGAAAAAAATATTTAACTATTTAATAAGACAATAATAAAATAATATAATTTTTTTTTCAAAAAACTGTTTAACAACAAACTTGCCGCATAACCAAAATGCACAATTGAATACTCTACAGTTATTTATCAACTTACTTTGTTGCATGAAGCGGATTGTGCATTATTGAATTTTATTTATTCCCCAGGAACAAAGCCCGTTGTGGTTAAATACGGTCTCTAGAAAAATTGTACCTATATGCTAATTTTGGTGAAATAAAAAAAAATGTAGTATTTGTTTTCAATATTGAAATTCTATTTGAGAAAGAAAATTATTTTTTGTTGCACTTTGTTTTGGTAATCTATATGTTTTATCTCCTACTATAAAAGGGCAATAGTAGTCCCAGTTACTTACTACTTCATCAATTATTTTGGTTCGTATTTATACCGTACCTAGATTGTGTTGAATGACATAGAAAAGATAAACTTCTAAACAAACAGTTTCCATCGCGATCTATATTATAAATGGTGAAATTGTTCATTTTCTGAACAATTAAAAATATATACTTGTACTTATTTAATTTAGTTCAGTTTTATATTAATTTAGTTTGATTTAATTTGATTTAGTTTTTCAAATATTAATTTATGATTGTAAAAATCACATACCGCTTAAAACCACACACTGCTGTAGCATATAGCATTAATTAAACGCCAACAAAACGTAAGGAACTCACAACCACAAATCCCAAACGTAAACAACAAAATGTACACAAAGAAAAGTCAAGGACACAACAATGCATCAATCAGCTGTTAAATTAATAACATGTGTTCTATGTGATCAGACACAGTTCAAAGGAAGAAAATGTTTATCTTTTTAACTTTTTCACCATAACTCCTAAGAAAAACATCAAACTTTCACATTTTTTAGTAAATATACATAGATGAAGCTTTCCGACAACACATAAAAGATTATTAAAATCGGTCCAGTACTCTAGATTTAGCTGTACAAAGTTTAATAAAAATATCTCTATCACAGTATTTTTTCAACGCAAACAAATTGGTAGTAGCTTTGGTTTTTTGTAAATAACTTTTGAACGGTGAGGAAATTGACCAAAGTGGATGGTGATTTTCTGAAAGAGAATTAAATTTCATACAATTGATTCAAAAGCATTTCTTGAATAACCTCAATAAAAGCAGCCAAAAATTGCCTTCAAAGAAAAAAAAAACTGAAAACCCCGTTTTAACATATTTCTTATGGAAAACATGTTTCTTTATTTTTCACCTTAAATACTAAAAAACATGAAACTTTCATATTTTTTGGCAAATCTACAGGATGAGAGCTTTCTAACGACATCTTAAAAATTAAAATTGGCCCATTGGAACTCCAGATTCAATTGCCCCAAGATTTTCAAAACTGAATTTTCAACGCAAATAAATTGGTATTGCTTTGGTTTTTTGTAAACAATTTATAAACGGTGAGGAAATCGACCAAAGTGGATGGTGATTTCCTGAAAGAGAATTAAATTCCCTACTAATTACTACTAAGCATGTCTTGAACAACCATAATAAATGCAGCCAAAAATTGCTTTCAAATAAGAAATTCAAGGTGGATCGTAAAAACTCAGCTGAAAACCATCTAGACTACAAACCTAAAATGTTAACTTGTGAATTTACTTATAACACAGTTATTCTATATGTCCTGTGTTTGTGTTAGTATACCTATATGTGTTTAGTGTTAAAGGCAGTGGGTCTAATGACAAGTAATCATTACTTAATGTTAGCCTGAGGCCCCAGACCCCAATCACCTGTTAATATCGTGGGTAGATGACTTGAAGGCAGCACAACTATGATAAAGGTCATCTTAACACTAATGTTAATCCATTTTAGTTTGATCGAGATTTAGATATTAAAATTAATTACTAAAAAACATGAAAGGGTTTGCGCCATTTTAATTTAAACCTAAGTTTAGTCTAAAAGTCAGTTGCACATGCGTAGTTTAAACTCACACGTCGAGCTGTTTTGATTTGTTTTAACTTAACATTTCCAAATCCTATTTCCGTTTTAATATTGAAGCTAAAATGTGTTGCATTTCTCTCAACGGTTATTGAAGTTCATATAGTATTAAAACTTTAAAAAAGTAGATATATAAATAAACTACAAAAAATAATACCCATCTACCTCTACGTTAAAATTTATGGGTCCAGTGATTTTTGAAGAAAATCTCGTTCAGTATCTATACATTTGACAATGAAAAATTTTATTTAAGGCTTATATAAATAGGAAAAATGCCCTTCAAAAGAAAACCTGCATACATTTTGTTTTCAAAACGTTTTAATTTGCATTTTTATTGTGCATTTAATGAACTCAAACTTAATAGCAAACATTTGGTAAAAATTTTTAACTATTTAATTTATAAACTATTATTTAATAATACAAAAATAAAATCTTCTATAAAAAATATTCAACAACAAACTCACAAACATAACCAAACTGCACAATTTAATACTCAACAGTTAAAACAGTCATTATATCAACTTACTTTGTTGCAAGAAACAGATGATTGTGGATTATAGAACTTTATTTATTCATAAGATAGCGAATAACTAAAATTATAAATTATGAGCTTACACGACGGTACAAAGACAATTTGAAAAACAAAGGTTATAATATTTTCTATTATGTTATTGAATGATGCTTCAGGTACTTCAGGTAGTACTCAAGTACTACCAGCATCCAATTACTAAAAGTATTTACTACTCATGTGGAGGCTCCACTTGATCCAATAATAATAGAATATCTTAAAACATTAAGTCACGATTTACTTTAATTTGATTATAGTGAGGGGCCAGTTCGGGGAATTTACTTTTAAGTTATATTTTCAAACAATTACTTCTACTGATTCTATACTTTCTATCTATGAACTATTTTTCGTGCCTTTTACCTCTAAGTACAAGACCTTTATTGGTCAACCCCTGTCTCTGGACACAAGCAACCCCCGCGTCGCCGTCGCGTCGAGCCAATTCACTATTCCAGTCACTACCTCAGCTGAGCGCAGTCGAGCTTTTAATCTGTTTGTTTTCTTTCGAGCGTGACTGGTTTTTTAACTCAGCAAATGCCACTTGAATACTTTCCCCAATATAATCAATGATGTAGAGAGAAAAAAGTTTTGTAGTAAGAAATAATGTATGAAAAAAAACCTATAATTTGTAATTGATTTATTTACAATAACAATAAAACTTGTGGAGCTGATGCAACTTTTTCTGGGATAGTAATGTTTCACTTTACAAATTTTCTTTCAGGATGAGTATAAGTATATCTCAAATATATTACAAAATTTTATATCAATTTTAGAAATTTTTAACATAGTTTAGTTTAAACCTTCACTCCACATCATCTCTTAAATAGTGTACATACAAATAACTCGTATACATCGTAAATGGATTCATTATTTCTAATGTATTCAAGTTTCATTATTTCGTAGTTGAATGAATCAGTCAATTATATTTCAATCCTAATTGTAATTATTAAAATCATTGTACACTATTTTATAATAATGTACTATAAGTACAAATACAAAAACCCACAAATAAACAATAAACCAGCTTAAATATAATGGTGTTTAAAACAGTTCAAAACAGCTGGATGTGGGTGTTTAAACTTGAATTTATGTGAATGTACAACGGACTTTTAAGTTAAACGCGGTTTAAACGGAAGAGCAGGTTTGATCTAAAATGGTGAAAACGGCCCTCAATCAACAAACACATTCAGTCGTTTTAATTAGTTGGCTCGTTCTTAAATTAAAAAATTGAGGAAATCATTATTGTTTATATCCAGACTTGTTAATGTATAAACTCCACAACGAAGTACATCGACAGTTTTAGTCAAAAGACAAATGATAAAAGTATCTTCTCCCAGAGGATATCTAGCAGATGACTGCGACTGGCGGTGGGTACAATTGTCAATTTCACGACTGAGGATTTATTTTCATTTAATGGAAGAAAGTGATTAAGCGGAATGTGTTTCCTCGGCTCTTTCTCATCCAAACACTTTGTACTTATCAAAATGCAAGACTAATATTTTAGAGTAGTTTAGGCTTTCAAAATGGTTTTGAAACCGACAATTGTAATTATGGTTATGTGAACTAAACTAATTGTGCTGTGCACAAACAGGACATCCAAATTCCAAGGCTATAAAATTTGTTTTACTTTTCAAATGCAATGTAGGTATAAAATAATCTCTTGTTAGCTCAAATCTCAAAATAATAGTGTTACACTTTTTTTAATAAAGTGTGAATTCTTAGAATTTTTGTCGTAAAAAATCAGATAACAGATATTATAATGGTTTTAAATAAGTGGATTTGATTTGTGCTAACAGTTATAACACATTATTATATCCAATTTAATATAAATAGGTATTTTATAACAATTATAATAAACATTTTGTAATTTGTTATAATAATTTATAATATAGACATAAAAAGAAACTAGGCATAATTATCATTAAAATTATTAAGGTAATTTAATGTAAGGCATAATATTATCAATATCAATGGGCATAGGTATATTACATCAAACACATTGCAGAAGTTTGAAATAAAATAATGAGAGGAAATTAAGGAAAACCGTATTCTTATACTTTTAGCTACTAATAGAACAAACCAACAAGTTTTGTTTAATTAACTTGGCCTGACCATGATTATGTAAAACGATGAAATAAATATATTCTATTCCGAACAACTGGATATTAATTGCTTAAAGTGATTTCTATTTATTGCTTTATCTGATGGTCATGGAGCATGTCCCAACCTACAATCACTCATGTGCATTTATTTCTCACTCTTTACAGCATTTTGCACAGGTCACTGAACCTATGCTATTTAGTACGTACAATCAGAATGCTCATGAACACAGAAAGCTTTTAGACGCAAAGTAACCACATTTACCGAGACATTCTTGTCATTCATTGAACAGATGTGATGTGATTAACTTCGTCTAGTTTATATTACAGATGAATATTGGTATTTTTATCCGTCTGATCAGTGAAAATTAACAACTTTTTAAAAGATTGAGACAATATACTAATGGATGAGAAAATAGACATTGTTCATGTACCCATCTCAAAGGCCATAAAAGAACTACATACATGACTATTATAAACTGAGCTGAAATTTGCTACGAATAAAGCCAGAATATACAATAAGATCATATACATATTTTTCATTTGAGTTTATCATGGTTCTGCTCCACTGGCTTTGATATTTCCATCAATCTTATTCTTATGAACGTGTGCGCTTAATAGCCTAAGCTACATGATAAAGCCAGGCTTGAGGCTTGATGAAGTTAAACAACGATATGTTCTCTTTACTTCAACAGGCTTCCTCAACAGATGTCTATAAATCAAGAGAGTTTAACTTGTACACGGTCGACAAAAGACAAAAGCTCAAAAGGGAGCATTAAAGGATACAACATACCGTTAACTATGATTATCCACTGACGGTATTATACTCCAGAAGTATTTATGCATGTTGATCTTACTGTAATTGTTATCATTAAAATTTTAAATATTCTTTTACTTACCTCTAAATTTATTAGATATTTTTCAGTAAAATTATTCTAATAACGTATGACGTATCCCATGAACAAATATGGAGTAGGTGTATGGATACATTTATAAAAGAAAGTTCTTTTCAAATCGCAAAGATAAACGTACGAGCATCTAGGGAATGCGATGATGAAAAATTTCACCTTGCAGCAGAAATTCCTCTAGTCGCTTGTTGGAAATCTTCCACGCTTTTTAGAGTGCTCGTTATGTTCAAACATTCATAAAATATTTGGGATATTATTTAAAACTTCAAAAATAATTTTTTTTATAGAATAAGTCTTTTTCCCTCTTTTACAATTTTGTAAAACTTGTGTAAATCTTTGCAAAACAAACAAGCATCTTAGATGACGAATTAATCGAGGATGGTGATGTCCGTGTGCCGAAGTAACATAATGTCAGTGATTTGTGGTCCGTCGGGCAACACAAACTTTGACACTGTATGCTGTGTACTGCACAAAACCTACACAGTGTTGCAAGACGGACCACAAATCACTGAGATTACAAGACTCTAAGTCTACAAAGAAATTTGTTTTGTCGATTTTGTTCAAAAACATTTAATTGGATTACAATTATCTCTTAAATTGTGTAGTACTAAGTGGATATTCAGTTGCTAATTGTGCTGTGGGTACATATTTATATGTTACAGTCAAAGTCATCAATCGGACTTTATACAGAAAGACCGGTTACTATACTAATAACCAGGTTTTCTGGAGAAGGTGATTGATTAATCATTTTAACAGGTCACAATTCATAATGTCTGTCTAGGGCAGTTTGGTTAAAGTAACAAATTTGTTTTAATATTACCACTTTGACCAGTTATCGCAAAACAGGGATCGTACATTATGAAAAATAGCCGACCACAGATAGGCAAATGTAATAATTTTCACTCGTTGTAGGCAAGTGGAGGAAAGAACAGGAAAGGTTAGGTTAGGTTAAAACAGTTTAGGTTAATTTTTGTTATATTAGGTTGTTCCATCAAATATTCTGTTATTTTAGGTCAACTATCAAACCAGGTTGGTGACCCAATCAACTTGGTAATTTCATTACATTCCCTGGCTGATACTTACTTACTTAACGATTTTTAAGATATACTTAAGATGTAAGATATTACGTAAAATTTCCAGATAAAATAATAAATTATCCTCCAATAATCACACTGACTAAACTCAATTGGTTATCATGTGGATAAAGTGATAAAAAAAATAATAATAATAAAACGCTAGTTAATTTTTTGACCGAATTTGCTTGATATTAAAAATAATAACTTAGTTAACCACTTCGACTGAAACATATACAACTTTTAGATTAAGAAAATATATTTAAAACTGGGTAAAACGGTTTTAAATCGTTATTAACTCGAAGCGTTAAATGTTCATGTTACAGTGTACAGTTTGTTTAAACTCCTTGAAATTAACCTTTGGACGTTCTTTTAACAAAATTTAAAAGGGGAAAAAGAACACCATCACTTACTTTTATTATACATGGATTATTTATTCATTTCACGGTCTCACATTTAAAATTTGGCATGTATATTACTTTAGTTAAAGAAGTAAAAAATACTGTTTTTACAATATTTTTAATTAAAACCCTTATAATATTGGTAAGTCAATTAGGAACTTTGTATATCTTTTGATACATTTTTATGTAAATCATTCATGTATATGTATAGAAGTACATTATACAATGTAGTACAAGTACCTTGTATGTGTAAGGAAATCATTTCAAACACTAAGCAAAATTGACAACAACAGTAATTAAATATTAAAAATAGATGTCAACGACTTCAACAAACTTCCCGAAACCTTTCGTAAAGTATACTAATACGCTGGCTGTTATCTGTTATTTTATAGCACTAAACATATTTGTTGCTAATCATTATCCAATCAGTTTGTCAACAAGTACATTTATAAATTTTTTAAATATTTTCTCAAGCCAAGTGAACGATGTTTTAGCAGCTTCCTTCAACATGTCCACACATGGGGAGATCGGACAGGAAGTAGTTTTCTTCAGATATTTGCTGAACTGTTCAAACTCTTCAGGGGACAAATAAACATCTTCGTCCAGCAAGTAAGGATCTATCGCCTTGGTGAACGCCATGTATATGCCTCTCCTGACAGAAAATACATATAATTATTACTTGAGGTCTGACTATTGTGATTATTATACATTGTACTATCTACATCAATGGATAAACAACCTAAACTATTGATTTAATAATTCTAGACTCAGGGTAACTTCCGAATCCTGTTTGGATATGCTGACGATGTAGAAGCGGTGATAACAACTGCCCGCAGCCCCGAACTTGCCCAAATAAAATTGGCCATTGTCATAAGCAAGATTAGTGCCTTAGTGGGTAAACATTTAATAAGATCAACAAAAGGGAGACCCTACACTGCTCCTTCAATCGCTAATAAAGCGTTTCCCCTACACAAAAAAAAATTAATTGAGCATCTTCCGACTGCAAGCTTATTTTATTGAGAAAAGAAACTCTGTGTATTTATTAAAAACGCAATACTGTATATTTTACACTCAATTGCCAAATTCGGACAATGCAAAAAAATTTTACCCATTGCAAGATGTTGACAATGCGGAATACCCACATCGAGGAGTGGGTATTTTATTCGGAGTATTACCCGTAGCAAAATACCCAGGCCGCGCAGTGGGTAATTTTAAGTGCGCAAATGCCAAAATAAACACTTTCTTCGGCTTTTGAGTAAAACTATACCCACACCGCTAATGAACCCTTCCTTTAATTTTTAAAACGATTTAGCCTTTTCACAGCCTGGCTTTCAACACAGAGTGATTATTTACCGGGGATCTAGAACCTTCTATGATAGAAAAAAAGTAATCTGAAAAAATACATCCCAAAAAGCTTGATAACTCTGCAGGGGTTTTCAAACGTAACATTCTTTTTCACTGTTCATCCCGGAACTATTACGATCCATGTAAACAGCAATTCCTGCATCTAAAGAAAAAAGTGAGATAAACACGATCAAGGTTTGCAAAATGGCTCCAATTACAATAACAACAATTATTACTAAAATAATTTTTTTTAATTAAATTAGTTAGTTTGTACTGGCTAAATAGTTAACACCAACGTTACCAAGTAGACTGGTGTGGAAAGGCCACTCCAAAATTATCTACGTTAACCTCAGATAAGTGGTTTAATTTATTCCCATTTTTTTTTTTTTTTTAATTATTTTTTGAGGCTTTACATGGTAAAATATTTGTTAAAAGATTTTGATTTTTAACATGAATATTAAAAAATCTGACCTCCCTTAAAAGCTTACTTCATGTGTAGATATTTGTTCAATATATATATTGTGAAATTCACTAAAGTTATTACTTAGTTATAAGCGTTGCGCCACAGTTTTAATCTTTGTTATACGTTAAATTTTCATATTCTAGTTTTTAGTTTACATTCACTTGTTTGGCCATCCTTGAAGAAATTATGAAGACCTCATTAACATTATATTAAACTAGGTAGCCCTTGCGCAAATTGCGCATTTTATGATTCTGTATGAGAGAAACTAACCTAAAGTACATGTATGTGTATTGTGTATGTTAGTTATGAAGTGACAGAGATCTATTTTTTTACAATCTGAATTAAAAATTCGTCTGAAAGTAATCAGCTGTTAAGTTACAATTCATATGAACATGGTACAATGCAAGGAATCTCAAATAGATTCCTTGGTACAATGAAAGTTGGTCAACATTTTAAAGCGCCCTCTAGAAATAAATCAAAGGTGAGGGGGGCGAAGCCCAAAACGATAACTATATGACCATTTTAATTACGATTCGCCCTCGCGCTATATCCTAAGCTTTAAATTGACACCTCAATCTTAAAAATCGGTTCAGGAGGTTGAGAGAAAAAGGGACTTAACAGACGAAACCCTTATAGAAATAAGAAGATAGATGGTAGACAAAAATATTCATATATATATTTATTAATCTCACATTATTTTGATTTACAATGAATGAATGTAAAACTATTGCATATAAAGTCAAATTAAAACGTACTTTTTTTACATTGTTATACATAATGTAATAATTTCATACACTGAGCAAAATTTAAACACATAACATGAATAACAAAATATATATGTCAACGCCTTCTTAAACAAAATTACTGAAAGCTTTTCGTAGTTTACTAACACACTTTTATCTGTTCTTTTCTAACACAAAATTGTTTGTGGCTACTTATTATCCAATCAGTTTGTCGAAGAGTGAGTTAGTATATTTTTCCGATATTTTCCCAAGCCAAGTGAACGCTGTTTTAGCAGCTTCCTTCAACATGTCCACGTATGGGGAGGTTGGACACGAAGTAGTTCTCTGCAGATACTTGCTGAACTGTCCAAACTTCTCAGGTGACAAGTAAACATCTTCGTCGAGCAAGTAAGGCTCTATCCCCTTGGCAAACGCCATGTATTTGCCTTTCCTGACAGAAAATATATATAATTATTACTTAAGGCCAGAGTGTTGTGAGTAGTATACCGCAATATCTATACACCAATAGGCAAGAATGTATGAAACATGCTTCGTCCTTTTTTTTCTCAGCATATGTGTATCGTAGGTGAAATCCTTGCAAACCATTAGAGAGATATGCTCCTGCAGATAAGTAGAATCCCATTATAATTTAAATTGCAACCAGGCCCTACATGATTTTAAAGTTTCAATGTTAATCATATCTACAATCTTCTATCATAGAAAAAGGCTATCTGAAGAAATACTTCCCGAAAATCTTGACAACTCTGCAGGGGTTTCCAAACATAACCTTCTTTCCATTTGTTCATCCCGGAACTAGTACGTGATCCACATAAAACAGTAAAAGACTTCCAGTTTAGTGATAAACAGCGTTTTTCATCATACTGAAAAAATATTAATTCTGATACCTAACTTAAAAATAAATGAATACAAATTTTATTATCTGTTTACGTTCAATAGTTGACTCAAATTTTAATTTAAACTAGCTGTTTACCTGTTCTTTGTTCGGGATGTGTGTTGTTTGTTTATACGATTTATTTACTGTAAATCATGCGCGAATGCAATATAATGCCTTCAATTGGTTTATACCTGAGGGGGCAGGGGTGGGGCTCATTGGATTCGGTAGTACTATTCTCACATCCAAACAAAGTTTCAATATTATATTTCATTAAAATATCTGTAATCATTTTGCCAAAGTCTGAGTTTTCATACCTTCTACAAGTAAAATTACATTTACAGAAATATAAAAGTTTATCACTATACGCATGTTAAGTGTTTGACCAAATTATTGCGACAAAAAGCATTCCAGGAAATATACATAACTTCTAATCTACCTCGATATAATTGATATATTTGTTTAAAACATAGCAAACCAACAACAAAGTGTTTGACAAATGTGCCTGCAGCTGTTATGCATGAAACTAGATTATTTAGATACAGTGAAAAACCAACTAGAGCTGTCATATTTGATTTGTAACAGGATTTATCTAATAATTTAATAAACTACATATAACCCCGTACGAAGAACACGTAAGCAGCTAGTAAGATAACTAAATATTTTATACTATCAAACTAGAATAAGCTATACTGTATTAATCGGCGGATATATTTGATTTCTGTCTATTGTCCCTAAAGGGCTTTAAGGTTGATTAAATTCATGAGTTTATTATTTTCTAGTAATTCGTTTTCTAATTTTATCAAACCTTACATCAACTTTAGCAGCAGACTGTGTAGTTTGACCAGGAATATTATTTTTTAACATCCTATTTACTCACGAACTCGGGTTGGCTTGTTCCCCGACATCCACTATCTGGGAGGGCGTCGGTCTCGGGCAGTCGCGGCTCTTGGGCAAGGACTTCTGGCCCAAAATGGGGCAAGGAAATGCCTTGATGGGCCTCCCAGTACGCACGCCCTCCGCGTAGTATACGACACTCCTGAGGTGCGAACACAGACCATCTGCAACCACAAAAACTGCAGTCCTTCCAGTTCCATGCTATTTTTTTATTTTGTCTATTTTATAATTGATGCCTAGTTGTATACTTTAGTATATATACTAGTTGTATTATTTATTATTGTGCAAAAAATGTAACATGTTCGAATCATTGATATTGAATTTTATCTTTCAAAGTTTCTATAAAGGTGTCTGCCATATTTATTTTCACTAAGAGCAGGCGCGGGAACAAAAATAAAAAAAAAACATTTAGGAATGGCTATGCTGATTAATGATTGTTATACATTTGTTTTCATTAAACTGATCCGCCTTAAGAAAAACTTAAGTTTGCAATTCTCAATTGTTTTATGTATTGTAGGTCAGATTAAACTCTGATAAACTTTTGTAGAGAGTGTAGTTTATTTTTTTAAGTATTCCTCTTTTTTGGCAAAATAATGACCCTCAGCTTGAATAATAGTCTTATGATTTACCTGATATGTCAATAAAATAAAAATTAATTTTTGATTAAATTTTGATTTGGATAAATTAAAGATAACTATTAAACTTTTAAAAGGCACTATTTAGTTGTCCTAACATAATTGGCAATCCAATTATTTTCAAGATATAATAAAATTAATTAATTTTTTTCAAGTATGCAAGCAGATTACTGTTATTTTAATTTATTGAGAACCCTAATTCAAGTAATGAATATAGCAGGCTACTAACCGCAATCGCAGCCCGGCTGGTAGACGTAGTTGTTGAAGTAGACGTCCAGATGTCCAGAAGGCTCCAGCTGCCCCAGCACGTCCGCGTTGGTGTGGTAGACGTCCACGAACTTGGCGTATCCGTCCGTCGAGTGCTTGTCATCAATCATTGGCCCGGCAGGGTCGAACTCTGTCGTAATAAGAAGTGTGAAACAAGTGTAATTCCCATCGAGTGGGCGGAGCCAGAGAATGTGATCTTTAAGGAGGGAAGCAGTTGTGCCAATCAAACCTCAAATAAAATATGAAATCCATCCCGGAGTTGATGTTAATGTTTAGAGACTTTACTTGAAACAACGACACACTCTGTGGTGGGTATTTATAAAATGGATTGGCAAAACTGTTGATCAAGCCACTGAGATGTCAACCCAATCTGAAAAATGTGACACATTGCACTACTAAGTTAGCCCATATTAATTGTAACAATACACTGATCATTAGTAAAAAAGATATACTAATATTTTGTATACTTTTGGATGTAAATATATTAAAGTGTAAGGTCCGTAATAATGAACGTTGTTAAATTATACGTTTGTGTAAAGGTTTTTACACCTTGAAGTACTGCAGTAACTGTCTCTTTCTGGATTTATTAATGAAAAATATATATACTCACTGGTAAGCCTGGGCAGGTCAGGGATATCCAGGGACGCCCAAGAGACGACATGGGCCCCCAAGCTCAACCCTAGGAGGTGCACGTCCTGCCTGCCGATGTTGTTGACGAAGTGAGCCAAGCAGCGGCCCACGGGGCGCAAGTTCAGCACGTTGGTGAAGTAGCACCCCTGGCTGGCGAGCGGTCCCCAGTCCACTGACACGACGTTGTAGTCACCAGTGGCCAGATAAGCTAAGGGGAATAAGTCTGTTTGCTACCATCACGAATGCATGTGTTGACCTATTGATTTTAAACTATATGGCACATCCCACAATTTAAAAATACAGGGCTATTGCCATTCAACCAGCTTTAGAAAAGATTGGCGAAAAGGTCTGTTTTTTTTCTTTACTTTTAAATCAGACACCGCATCGATCTTGAGCACGTTTACCAATGTTAAAATTGATATATTGAAATTACGTGTGCCATTACATTCTAAATCAAATGACATTCACAAATATACATGACACTTAAGAGGAGAAGGATAACATACAACTATTCTATGACTTTATAGAGCTTATTATACTTTTTTTTGTTTATTTGTGGTTTTTTACCTGGTCTCAACTTGTCATTCGGAGATTCATCTTTGTTCCCTCCGTATCCGTGGACCAAAACTTTGATCGGTCCTTCAACCCAAGGGACATTAGCTAATGAGGCCATCTTTAGTTGTATAGGTTCCTTTTTGTAACTACAACAAATTAGTGTATTTTTTAAGTTGTACATTATCTTTTAATTTTATAATTTTATGGGAGATTATTGAGCTTAAGGACTCTAAAACTTGTCAATGTTTAAATTAAAAATGCCTAATAAATAGTATAAAATAAAAGCTTTAGCTTAGTTTAGCCACCATGACAAAGTTTAAATTGATGATTACCAAAATAAATTCTTGCTGTGGAGAAATATTATTGAAAAGTTTTATCAAAATAGAATAAAATTCCAATACTTATATCGAGATTGAGTGACCACTTATGAAAAAGTTTGTATCTGTCCAGATATGAAATTCAGATCTGCCAGATCTGGCAAATAAGGTACAGATATGGCACCCAGATCTCGTATATATCAGGCCCAGATATGGCACCCATTATCTGGCATCCAGTCTTGTCACCCATATCTGGATGATCCCAAATCTGGGGGCGAGATCTGGCATATCTGCGGTTGCCATAACTGGAATATATGGCTCATATCTGGCAGATGAGCCATCCAGATATGGCAGATCTGCCAAATATGGCACCCAGATCTGCCAGATCTGGGCTCATCCCATATCTGGATGCCAGATAAGGGTGCAATATCTGGGCCTGATATACCAGATCTGGGTGCCATATCTGGACTTGATTTGCCAGCTGGGGTTTTTATGGGATGGAAACCTTATCTGCCATATCTGGCAGATATAATTTTATGATCCTAATTTTATATCTAGCCGGATACAAACTTTGTCATAAGGGACATTTCAGGATCATTCTGTATATGGTATGCTCACAGATCTTATTGGTTTTTAGCATTTTTTTAACATATAAAGAATTTTGTATGCCACATATGTGCAAAAACAGAACATTTAGTAAATTTTTAGCCAGCGCCCCTGTTTTCATTACAAAAATTAATAAAAGTCATCGCCACTCATATTATATGTTCATCATTTTTTAGAGTATTTGAATAGAATATCCCTCTATGTTATTGGATTATTTTTTGGAGAATTCGAAGAACCAAAAAAAGGGGATGTGAATATCATGAAGGACCTCTTACCCCTCATTTTATTCCATCCTTTTCCATGCCTAATCCTCCAATTCATACTACCGGCATTTAAAAATAATTGAAGGGAAAACTGAACTAAGGCTAACCAAAGCTTTTAACTGTAATAGGTCTGTATGGACATGACGATGTATAATTTTTTACCTGGTGTATAGCCAAAATGTGATTAGGTCCCACGGACACTCCTGGTCTACTTTGATCCGGGGACACACCCCTGCCATCACCACACTTCCTGAAGACGGCAAATTATTTTTACATAATTTGAAAATTGATCTTCAATAACTTCCAATACATTAATTTTTATTGTGTTAATTATTATTTCCAATTATTTTGTTATATCTGGTGAAATATTTTACATTCAGTGTTACACAGGCGCAAATAACTTTTTAATCATTTGTTGTTACAGTATACCTACAATTAGTTTGTAGACATTGATGCATATTAAATCAAACTAAAAATTCATGTTTATTAAATTATCTATTTAAGTATTTTTGAAAGTGATTTGTGAAAAATATATGAAAATAGTTATTTTACTTACCTTTAAATACAACCATGATTCCAAGAAGTTTAAAAAGATAAGACCAATCATACAACATAGCTGAGGCTAATAGAGTGTTACTTGTTACACTAGCTACTTATAAATTGTGCAGTGGCACACAGCAAAGTCTCATGAAAATTTTGATCTGAAATTGTTATTACAAGTTTGATTTCACAGCTGGATGCAAAACACTGCTTGAATGCATTTTACATCTTGCAATGTTTCAAATGAATGAAGAGTAGTCTAATATTTTTGATACTTTGGATACTGATAATTTGATCGGACCTTCAATTTACGACCTGTTAAATTTAAATTTAACAAATAATACAAAAAGTTAAATTCATTAGTGGAAGAAAATTATTTATCGATTATATCAATCATATACAAGACAAGTACTCTTTTCGATCTTTGACTATATTTCATGCTTTTGAGCGATGATCTTATGACATTCATGGCCACATTTCAAGGTAGTTCCTTTATACAATGAGTTATAAAATTCCCTACGACCAATAAACCATTACAAATCAGTATTTAATGCAAAGATCAATTTGCAAGTAATGGAAATCATTCCAAAAACTTCACGTAATTTTCTCGATTAGTTTTTAACTAAAGAACAAAGTTGATGCATTCCACATAGCACCAAATATTTATTTCACGTAGAATAAATGTTCAACGAGTCAAATAAATCCAGTTAATTCACCAAATTTCTATTTTTCGTTGGTTTTTTATAAAAAAATGAAAAAAAAACTTTCTTTTATTCTTTGAAAAACTTCAAAACTCCGTTGACACAATCCAATCATACTGGTTTTCAAGCATGAAAACCAGGATGGATGCTGCCACACACCTTCACAAATGTTGTCACAGATGCTCCATTCAACAAGATTCACTGTGGAAACAGATCCGTTTAGATAGACACAAGATAGATTTAGATAAAAACCTAAATCGATACATAATATGCGTGAATCTGATGTATGAATTTTAATGGGCTGTGTTTTAGCATCGAAGGACCTGAAAACTAAAATTTCTTTGTCCTAGGCTTAGGGGCCGTCCATAAATTACGTCATCGCTTTTTGACCATTTTTGGACCCCCCCCCCCTCCCTAAAATCATCCTACCATCATAATTTGTCTGACCCCCCCCTCTCGGAAAAATGACGTCATTTTTAACAAACATCCGTTTTAAATAAGAATAATGCTTTTTAAACACTACATGATAAACTAAAACAAATCGACCAATCATATCTGAATTTACCATCAGAAATAAAGCCAAAATGACTTTATCGATGGAAAAATAAACTATAAAACAACGCCTTAAAATAGTCTAAAACATTTTATAGATAATTATTTTATAATAGTTGAGTTGTGTTAGAATTTATCATTGTTTAACTGTTAAAATTTGACATAAAACATCATATTTAAAATGACGTCATATCAAAGTCGACCCCCTCCCCTTGCACGTCACCTTACCGTCATTTTCAATCTGGACCCTCCCCCCCTATTTTCAGATGACGTAATTTATGGACGACCCCTTACCTTTTAATGTGACTACCGAAATAGTTTTTTCCCTAAATGGGAAATTGCACGATCTTTCCTAAAGGTGAAATTCACAATTGGCACTTAAATTTTCTGCAAGAACTTCGGGTTTTGTTTTTTATATACCTTGGGTAATAGCTAAGAGAACCATAAAGTTTATATTGTACACTATTTATTTAAAATGTTTTATTGCATACAAGCGGTCACTAAAACTGATACAAATTTTTCAAGCTGCTGTGTGTTAGGTGCTTAACATAAACAGGAGTACATACTAACGAAAGTATCTAGTTGAAATATTATTTAATACAAAATTATATTATTAGGGCATAATATATTTTATGATAGATTTATTTTTTATTTAGAAAAAACACAACATACCTTCTAAACATCAGTTTGGGTTTAACAAGGTAAATCAACAATGGACACAATCAACATTTTAATTTAAAAAATTTGAATCAATTGGCTTAGAAGAGCACCGTCCAACAGTAGGAATTTTTCTTAATTCATCTTAAGCATTTGATTATTAGCGAATTTCCCTGTAGGAAATACGCTATTACGGTAGTAGCCATGGTAAGACCTAAGCCCGGGACCACTTTAATTTTTTTTATTTTGAGGTCCCCAGAAGCCAAAAACACCATTCGTTCATTTTCATATATATATACAAATATATATATATATATATATGTGTGTGTGTGTGTGTGTGTGTGTGTGTGTGTGTGTGTGTGTCCGTGGTACTGATAACTTTTGAAGGGGACCTCCGATTTTAATGAAATTTGGTATGAAGTTGTAAGACCAAGTCTATTTTCATGAGTTCGCAAACCAGCATTGTCGGATTATGCGAACTTCTTTGTGGGGTTTCAAAGAACAAAAATGGGTTTTTGGCATTTTTGGACCTCAAATTTCAAAATTTATCAATTTTAACTGAAACCATTTAAAAGAGCTTAAAAACAAACAAACAATTTGGTATTGAAGTTCACTAACACCTTATAGAGATTTCTTAACTTTTTTGTGTTGGAGAAATTTACCATTTTTTACTTTCTCCCCCTATACCATAGTATATGGAGAAAGTATTGTTTTCGTCAAAATTTTCGAATTTGAGTTGTTGGTGGATTTATCCATTTTGGTTCCCCCTGAGTCCAAAAAAGTGGTTTTCGGAGTGATGTCTGTGTGTGTGTGTGTGTGTGTGTGTGTGTATGTGTGTCAGGATGTATACAGAGCTAGAGAATGCCCCAATGGTCCGATTTTGGTGAAATTTGGTACGTAGGTCCAAACCCACGATAATTCCAGGCGTTTTTTCATTTTTTTGAATTTTTGATTTTTAAGGGTAGTTTACCCCCAAAAACCCTCAAAAATCGTCAAAAATCAAAATTTCTCAAAAACGGCTCTAACGATTTTGATTAAAATTTTGTGGTTTATTAAGCTTAAAATGGTGAATAAAATGACACTACCCGCATCTCTGAGAAAATGCGCGTTCAAAAGTTATAGAGTAAAAAGTGTTTCAAAAATCAATTTTTTGAATTTTCAAAATAGCTGTTGTCTCGAAATAAATTTTACTTATCACCATTAAATCAAGCTCAAAAAACTAAATAATCCAGTATTTTAAATTATTGCTCTACGTCAAGTGGTTGCGGAGAAAATTCAAATTTTCGTTTAGCGGTAAACGCAGTACGTTGTTAAAAGTCACAGTCGCGCGTAGGGTCAAACGAGCGCTGCTCAGCTGGTAGCTATCCGACTGAGTCATCAAGACATTAATGTTTGAAGCTTTTAACATCTTTTTTATATTGTTGGGAGAAAGTATGTGTCAGTTAACTGATACCGTTTATTTTTTTTTTAGATATTCACTGTTGAAAGATTTTAATGGCCGCTATTTTGACAACACACATTGGGAAAACAATTGGTTTTATAAAAATGAACGATTTGGAGATAGAGATCTATGTCAGATGGGTAGGTACTTGATAGAACAATCTGTTACAGAAATAATAATATAGAGTACAATAATTGTGGCTAGAATATGAAATAATTTATTTCTAAGTAAATAAATTACTTCTTTCTGCCATTGCATATTGCATAAATACAAAGAATACCATACAGTTCAACTATATAAATGATTTCTCAGAATTGTTATTGAATGTTTCACTGCTGTAAGCGCAGTTCCATTTAATTTTGATTTAGAAAGGTTGAATTTTTGCCAAAAATCTGTAAAAAATTTTGGTATGGTTCCTCTTGAACCTATTAGTAAGCCAACTACTTCGAAATTTTCACTATTGTATTATTTTTTTAGTAAAATCTAATTGTCGGGTGGTATATATTATCTCTAAATGTACCTCTTGAGGCATTTCTTCATTTCCTTCAAATCTTAATAATCTTCATATTTATTTTTTTTTTATTTATTTATTTATTACATCGCATTACATCCAATAGGGAATTTTCCTCAGACAGGCGAATTGTCATATTCCTTATGCTATTATACAAAAAAGGTTAATACAAGATAGTAAGTTCAGTCTGTGTTCTATAAACTAAACCATTACAGGAAAATTAAAATTAAAAACAGAAGTTCAGTTATAACAAACACTTCAACATTTCCAAGATCAGGCTAATAAATATTCATTAGTACTATAAAAATTCATTTTCTTTAAATATTTTCTCATAATAATAATAATTCATAATCTTCGAATAACAAAGGACAAATATTTATAGGAACTTTTATGCTTACTTTGATGTGTGTAATATCGCCTGAATTATAACTTTTAAAAGAAACAGACTGTAGTATATTTCCCACTTTTTACTTTTGCTCAGATCTCATTGAAATAGCGCATTTGGCAAAATAAGTTTTTTAGAGAATTAAGATATAAAATGGATAGAGGCAGAGAAAAGTTTTAACAATCCACATAGCAAAAGCGTCCTCACTAAGTTCCTGTGATGAAATATCAGCAGGGGAACAACATACTTTAATAACCTTAACCTTTGTTTTAATTCTGAGAGTGATTACTACCTCATACATTCTCTCTGAAACTTGGCTTTATTGTGTATTACACCTAATATGTTTGAAAAACCCCCACTGTGGCAAACTTGTATGCTCATGAAATTTCTATGAAATTGGTGAATTGATTTTTTTTAAAGATGTTCCACTAACCATAAGGGTGAGTGTGTAGGTTTGTTGCCGGGGTGGTATTGAGTGCGATTATTTCATAATAGTGCCACCTTTTCAACCAGTAAGAGGTTTAAATGAAACGTATTATTGAATGCTACAGCTTAAAGAGTTAAAAATGGACATTTAAATCATTACTCCCTTTCCCCCTTTACCTTTAAATATGGGAATTTAAAGATAAAGTAGAAAATATACTTATTTTAGTTCAGGGTAGAAAAATAACACAACGAATCTAATGACTACCCTTTATGACACAAAAAAACCATCAAACTACACATCTCAGTGCACAAGTTAGAACGAGAAGTTAGGCGCGGCGCCGCACCACTCGGACACGAATCGCAGCACGTCCTGTAGCTGTGTATTGGTCGGGTGGAGCCGCGCCGCCATCGTCAGCTTATTCCAGTCGTCGCGGTTGGCGACACAGCCAGCACGCTTGAACACGACCGTCTGCGCCGGTACACCAAACACCGGGTAGCCGGTGACCACACAGGCCGGGACGGGCGAGGTGCCAGGGTCAGGGCCAGCCAGGGCTGCCGGGTACAGCCCGCGCGAGTCGAGCGGCAGCGCCTGCGGACCACACGGCGCAACTGTTACACGCTTCATCTTCAAGTAAACAGGGTGTTTCTTTTGAAAACATGCAAAATATGAAAATATGCAAACATAACACATATTTAGGATACATTTTATTGTTAATCACATTTATCACAACAGTGTACAAGATAGTTATGATATTTTGATTAGTTTTGGTGTCCAATCATAGTCATTTTTGCAATGTTGTTTTTAGCATTGACTATGTACACTTACGTGAGTAGACTTCTCATAGCATAGGCGTGTGTGAAGCATATTGACGGTGGTGCGATCTCGTGCGGCGTCCATCGAAGTACACGTAACATATGATAGATAAATCAGTATTACCACTCTTCTAAACAAAGGATGAAACATTTCTAACTGAAAGTTATGTTTATGTTTTGGTAAAATGTTTTGGCAGCACTATAAATTCAGCTGAATAATAACAACATCGATGGCAGTGACTCTGGTGCGGCGTCCACCGAACTTCAAAATTTTTGCCTCAAACTAAATGCATTGGATGAGAGGTCTATTCACGTTAGTGTACATAGTCAATGTTTTTAGTAAGTAATCGGACATCTATTTTTAAAGTAGCTTTTGTTATTCCATTCCATTCATTACATTTGTTATAGTTTTCTCAAGTCAATATTTTGCGGGTTTTTTCATATGGATATTTTTAAAATTATTTTTGTATGGGTGGCCTGGGGCGTAATTTTTTTACACAAAAGTTCAAAACATAATTTTGTAATGTTATGTTATTATTTAGTTCAAAATAATTCATATGTTATAAAAAAATGTTTTTGGCGCTGAAATAATTTTTTAAACATGTTATTACAAGAAAAATAAAATTTGAGAAGACGGATATATCCGTCTTTAACAAACAAAAAATCTTAGACCGCTCTAGAAACCGCCCAAAACGACAATCAAAAAAAATTTTAATAGAAAAAAATTTATATATAAATGTATGTGTTCGGATGGTTGTTAGCCTGGCTTTTTTACTTTTATAAGATTATTAATGTTTAATTTGTAATTGGCATTGTATGAATTTAAAATGTAAAAGGAACACTCTATTATTATGTATTGTAAAATCTTATATCTGTGTGTTTGTTTTGAAAAAAAAAGATTATTATTTATTATTATATGAAAACTTCTGAAATTTTTAGTATTTTTGCGGGCGGAGGACAGATTTTCCATCTATGTCATTTCGTTGCTTTATTTACTTCCCATCATAATATAACAGTAAAAATAGAATCTTATAAAAACAGTAAAAAAACTAAGGCAAAAAATTCAAGGACTACAATAGATTGTGCGTCTGGTTAATCGTTATCTTCCCCAGAATCATTTTTCATATAGTCATTTTTACTGCCAAATATGAAATTCCCTTCAGATGCACACTTCCATTTAGCATTCCTATAACATCTTCAGAAGAATTTGGGTCATTAGGATTAATCATTGTGAATAATCCTAATGATACTGTGTACTGTTCGTCCGTTTTTGTGTATTGTGTTATTTATTTTTTTAAACCATGACAAAGACTGTGTTCTACTGATTTTAATTGACATCAAGATTTGATGGAGCAAATGCTCCGAAACTAGTCATCATGACAAAATGACGGATTGACGACGGCACAAGGTACTGTAACCTTATTTTATTATTAAACCTATTTATACCAGGTATTTTTGGAACAGGAGTAGACTGACTCCCAATCACACCCCAAGTGCTAAATCACAAACTAAAAGTGTAGAATGTGACAAAAATACAATTTCCAACACTCAGTATGAAAAGAATTTCCCAACAATACAAGAATCTTTAAAACAAAATAACCCTAAACAAAGATTTATCCCTAAGGAAGTTAAAAATAAAAAATCACACTGGACACAATCAACCCTTTGCATGTAAAACCCGATGCTTGTGTACAAGTGAGAGCGTTGACCTGGCCAGCTGATGACGAAGACGCCAGACGACAGCAAACATCTACGTCACACCTCGTGACGTGTTGCCCCGGAACGCTGACTCCAAGCCCGACTACGTCACCAGCACCGCTGCAGTCAGCTGATCCAACAGCCACTGCTGGAGCCCAGACTACCAACCATCACCCGCACGCAATGTGACCGCCGAGTCAACGGCTACACCTCAACATCAGTCATCATCGGACAATCCCGTCGATTCCACAGAAGGAGTATTCCTATCACCGAATCAAGCCTCAAATTTGGTCGAAGAAATTGATAGGGACGTTCTTAAACAACCTAATAAGCACTTAAACCTACGCAATTTGATCAAATCAGATAAAAGACAATCCAAATGTACATTCTCGGATATTTATGACCTAATTTCCAATGCAAACGAAACTAAGAAATGCCCAACTCTAACCATGAATATTCAAGTTAATGACATCAGAAATGTCTATTCTGCAACTTTGGATTTAGGTTGTAATTTCTAATTTTTGTAATTAAATCATCAATCGTAAAAAACATACCCCTACAAAAGGACAATCTTCCAATAATATTAACTGCTAATGATAAACCACTCAAGGTAGTAGGAAAATTAACGCTACCCATTATAATTAACGGGATTGAGTACCCCACAGAGTTTTATGTCATTGAAGATTTAGCTATTGACATAATTTTAGGGAACTGGTTCTTATTTCAAATTTGTATGGAATCGGATTTTAAGATACAACAAATTAGAATAACTAACAGAAATAAAGTTCACACCATTCCAATGGACAAAACTAGGCTACTGAATTTAAAACCTATTTTATTAAACACTAACACAGTACAAGAAAAGTTAGTAGAAATCATAGTGGACAAAGATACAGTCATAGCCCCTCACCAATATTATAAACTAATGGAAATTTCACCCGAACATTTTGACTACGAAATCGACGTAGACTTAAATTTAAGAGAGAAAAAGAAACTCCATGCCTACATATCAACTGAGGGAGATGGGAAAAGAAAGTTTATCCATATTATTCATAATGCTAGTAAATTCCTTAAATGGCTCAAACAAAACTCTGTTTTAGGTTATCTAAAGCCAACCACAAGTACCACTTGTAGTAAACAAACAAATTCTTCACAAGTTCAACACACACATCCTAATAAAATAATAGCTTTAAATATAAATGGAACCCTCTTGATATCAACCCAAAACTAACAGTACAACAACATAATTGGTTAGCAAACATGCTTTCGAAATACAGCAATATGTTCACTAACAAAACGGAAGACCTAGATCCTGCTAATTCTCTAGTGAAATTAAAATTAAACCTGATGCTAAGCTTGTTTACCATCCACCTTATAGGCAAAGTTTAAAAGAACGAAAAATATTGCAAGACAAAATTTTTAAACTGATAAAAGCTGGAATTCTAGAAGAATCGCCTGATTATACTGAATCGGCTTGTCCCATGTTTGTCATAACTAATTCTGATATCTCAACGTGAGTTATATCTGATTTGAGATCTATTAACAAATGTCTAGAACAACAAAATTTCCCAATAGTTTCAGTTGACCTAGTTTTGTCGTGTCTATCTGACATGTCCTATTTCATGCATCTAGACCTAAAGAATGCACTCTTCCAATTGGAAATCGCCCAGAAGATAGAAAATATTTAACTGTCATAACACAAACCGGAAAATATCAGTTTAAAAGCATGCCTCAAGGTCTATCAATGGCAACCGTAGCTTTCCAAAGAGCTATTACTAAAATATTATCTAAACACTTGTACAGCAGATGTATTCCATTTATTGATGACATCACAGTTCTAGGGAAAACATTTGAATGGCTCCGCCGAAAAACGTTCTATGCGACAAAAACCTACTTTTGAGAAAAAGCGGAAAGAAGATTGATTTCTAAAATTTTACGTAATTTTTAGGTTAGAATTACTTTTTGCACATAATCTTTTAAAACTACATATATAACCTCGTATAGTAGTATTATACAACACTTTTACTCACCACAATCAGATTTTTAACTATTTTTATGTATTTTTAGGGGGTAAAACGTTCCAATCGCCTGTCATTTGAAACGTTTTTTCCCGGACTTAGCCTCTGTCGCTAAAAATCATCATGGAATGTAGGAGTACCAACATGAATTCAATAATGAATTGAATTATAAAACACTTTTATTATAATAATATTATAAAAAGATAACATTAAAGTATTAAACAGAACGTTAATACTTCTTAAAACGTTTTCTTAACGTACTATATTATATTGTTCAACATGTTATATAATAATAAAAATAATGAAGCCCTAAAAATATTTTTGTTAAAAAGAATATTAATTTCCAAAATTATTAGAAAACAATATTATAAAAAGATCTCAATTTTAAACTTAAAGAGTAGGAATCAACAGGCATCAGGCCTTAGCACTTAGAACGTTATTCCACTTACCACTCCTGGTGGCAGGTATCCTGGTACTGGCTTCTTGGTTTTAGATATATATGGCAATTTGGCGTTTCACCTTTCCTGTCCATTCTTATCTTTCCGTTTCCTGACAATTAACTTCCGTTTTTCCAAAAATTAAGACGATTTATGTCGCCGGGTGACAGCGGCACAGCCGGCGGAGGATCCGTATCGCGGCTGTTAGAACCTTATTCGCCAACAACCTCGTGAACTCCCAAAATTGGTGCCGGAATGGACAGCTAAAATCAGGGGTGCCAATATAAATATTTCCAACGCAAAATATCCCACGATGTTGGAGAGGTCTGTTAGAACCTTTTTCACTAAAAATCTCGAAATTTGTACTTTTGTCGCATAGAACGTTTTTCGGCGGAGCCATTCATTTGATGATCAATTAGAAAATATTGAAATAATTCTCCAAGAATTAAATAATGTAAACTTAAAACTGAATTCGAAAAAGTGTCAGTTTATGTACGATAAAATAAAGGTACTTGATCATGAAGTTAGTGCTAAGGGCTGCTTGCCTCTAAAATCAAATATCGAATCAATAACAAAATTTAAAACACCTACAACAATAAAACAAGTAAGATCATTCCTAGGAGCGGCAAATTATTTTAGAAGATTTGTAAATGATTTTGAAAAAATAGCCATGCCATTAACTAACCTCATAAAAGAATTTAACTCCACCAAGAAGTTTCACTGGACAAACGAATGCGAGCAAAAGCTTTCCAGGAACTAAAGTCGATCCTCACGAATCCTCCTCTTCTCAGCCACTTTGATGACAACAGAGAAACTCGTGTTCACACTGATGCTTCAAATTTTGCAATTGGCGCAGTAATGACTCATATTGACAGAAAAACTAACACAGAACACCCCATACAATACCTAAGCAGGAAATTAAAACCTAATGAAGTAAACTACAGTGTCTCGGAGAAGGAGTTTTTAGCTTTGGTATATGCTTTACTTAAGTGGCGTGAGTTTTTGTTTGGTAGAAGAAAGATCAAAGTTTTCACCGACCATTCGGCACTTCAATATTACAAAACCTTCAAAGGCGCATCCTCCAGACTCACCAGACTCTCAAATCTAATCTGAAACTATGACCTGGAAATAACTCCCAAGGCAGGTAAATCCTTAGTCTTACCCGATTTCTTGAGTAGAAATCCGGTTGATAAGACAATCAAAGAGGATTTCACCTTCAACCTTACTTCAGTAAGCGCCCTACATCTCGTGGACTTGAAGCAACTGCAAGCCCAAGATGATGACTTAAAACGTGTCTTACTTGCTCTGGAAAACTCTGACCAGTGTTGCCTAGACCATGAGTGTACATTCTATAAAAATGATCAAAATTAATATGATCTAATAAAACAAATAAAACATTAAGATAAGTATAAAACATATGATTAAACCAATAACCAGTGGCAATTTTCCAACGTAACAAAATCATTCACCTCTCTAATTTCATGGCCGTGACTTTAAGAGGTCTTAATGTTTACCTCAGTAAAGAAGTACTTTAATTCATTGTGTTAAACAAACCTAAGACTCCATCTGTGTTCTGTAGTTTATTACACAGTCCAAACCTTATACACTGTTAGTTTACGGCAAGAAAGGTATTTCTGGTTAGATTACAGACGGACCTGTTCAACGCTTTGGTCCATGGACACGGCCAGCACCCACTCTTTAACGGCCTCATGCTCGGCGGGGGCCAGGTGGGGGGCGGGGGGAAGCGGGATCTCCTGCGGGAAGTCTGTGGCCGCCAGGTCCGAGTGATCGAGTGTGTCGAGGCTGCCCTCCTCGATGGCTTCTACGATGTCGAGGTAGTGGTTGAGGAACACAAACGCCTCGCTGTCGCGACCCACCTCCTGCTTACAATGAAAAACCGTGTACTGAAGCACGAGGTTCATACATTGACAGTTGATGCAGCTGTTATCACCAACTCTTTTTTAACTCCATAAGACCAATATTAATCATTTTAAGACTTTAAAGATATACTGATAATATAAATAAGAATCTTGCATAAGAATTTTTTATCTTGAATTATCTTTTTATAAGTTTTTTTTTTCCTACATAAAGATTTGTATGAATATTGTTTAAGCCAAGAACTAAGTTATTTGCAAAGAAAATCATTATAGCCGTTTTTTAGATCCGTTTGCATACACACATACAAATATAAGCTCACTCGTATTAGAGTGTAAAGTTTCCATGATATTCAAATTTTTCAGTAAAATAAAGTGATCATTAAATTTACTTTATATTTTATTACAAGCTGTTGAGCCTTGACTGTGGTGGTTACCCTGGTGTGTATGCCGGCCTCGTAGTAAGCCTTATCCGCGGGCACGACGTCCGAGTGTCTCAGGAGAGCCACGCTGATGTTGGCTACCAGGGGCTCCATGCTCGGGACGGTTGCGAGCGCCGCCCGCACCGCACAGTAGTGCGCCACCTGCATCAAGACTCGGAACTCGTAGTGGGTGGCACTGCCGCCGTCACTGCCACCCCCCATGCCCTCGGTCTGTAAACGATCACCGTAGCATTGTACATTCACTGAACATTAACCATAGAAAGTGATTTAAAATACTTTCCCAAGCTAAATAAATTTTACTTTAGTTCCCATTTTCATCTCTTGTACAAATAGTCTTCTCCGAAACCTTTGGATGTACACTAACAAATTAAAAATACTTTGAAATACCTTTTTTTCACTGTGACATAATAATTGCAATAAATTTTATTTCCTACTAACTAATTTTGTGTGGACAGGAACTTAAGGAGTGTAACTTAAGGAGTGAACAGTCCTTAAAAAATGTTTAGTTTAAAAAGATATGGCAATATTGAGATGAGGCCAAATTTTATTTAAATACACCATTGGGGTCAGATCTCTACCTATCTTAAAATCCAGACACATGCCATAGAAAGAGTGAAATTCCTCTAAAAAAAAAAATAAGGGTTTTGAGCTCAAATAACATCAAAATAGAAATTTCCAACTAAAAAAAAAATCACGAAAAAATATTATACCTCCATGTATTTTACAAAGGGATAGAAAGTAAAAGTATACTATGTATTTATTTTTTACTGCTATTTACAAGCCAACTACATTTTATTTACCATCATTCTATTTAAAAATTTCTGTTTCATAAAGCATTTAAAATCAAATTAAAGATTAAAAACAGACAAATCTCAATGTACATTTTCTGTACACTTATCCAGTTATAGTTTACATAGAATATAACAAAATATCAAATAAATGAGTCCTTTCTTGTTCAACATTTTCCTATTCATTTTACATTCAAGCAAGCTTAATTCCAGTAGTTAGTTCCATTACCAGTTTGAAGAGCATGTTTCGGAGCCGGCTCCACGTCGAGTAGACTTCGTCACCAGTCGCGGCCGTGCCTCCGATCACATCCACGCTGATGCGCCGGTAGATGTTGTAGTTCTGTGGGAGCGCCGGCGCGCCTGTCTGCGTGTACAGCCCCAGCGCCTGCAGGCTCTGGCCGTCCTGTCCATTCATCAAACACCAGATGTAAGACTACTACTCTTCAAATAGTACTAAACTTAGGATGCCTAGTTTAGGGTGAACTACTATAGTATGCTTCACAAAAATAGTCCGATGAGAGTTGATGCACTCTTGCCAAGTATATCCAGAAACATATATTTATTCTACATTACACATAGTAAACATAACCACAAAAACCTTGAAAAGATGAGCTTAAATATTGATTTGATTAAATCTTCTGAATTCAAATTTTTTTTTATTTGGGACCGACCTGACAGCTTCGCTGTTGAAAGGCCTTGTCCAAGTATAAAATATTCAAAAATATATTGGTGTTTTGAATTTTAAATTTATAAGATAACCACACATGACAAAATGTCAGGGCGAGAGGGGGTAAGGGGGTCACAGCTGTTTAAATTTCTATCGGAATATTTTCATGAATAGGATATTAAAAATAACAGGCTACTAACTTTGATTAACAGTGACGATTCAAGTCGAATCACTTCCTGGTGACCCAGGTTTTGAACTCAAAAGGCAATTTTAAAACCTAGTTTGTCAAACACTTACTTCAGTGAAGGTCATCAAATTAAAATACAGTCCACAAACCAAATTTAATAATATATATACGCACAAACACATATATAGACAGTCCCGTCCGGCCGCTCATTATCAAACTGGTTAAGATTGATCTTTTGATGTATAAAGAAAAATACAAATGATAAATGCACAAATTCCCTGCATA
The DNA here is from genome assembly GCA_030545055.2 of Neoaliturus tenellus. Classification (NCBI taxonomy): domain Eukaryota; kingdom Metazoa; phylum Arthropoda; class Insecta; order Hemiptera; family Cicadellidae; genus Neoaliturus; species Neoaliturus tenellus. The sequence goes on from JAQYXR010000775.1 coordinate 46,274, forward strand.
AAATAAGATAAGCCAGAATGGCTATGAAAAGTACGGTGGTTCCAATTTCAATTAATCAACTAATGACTAGAGTTAAGATTGGTTAACAATGCAAGCTGGTTAGATGATAGGGGTTAGCAAGGAAGAGCTTTCTCATAATGCAAACAGCAAATAAGTTGATTATTTTGTTTTAGAACTAATTATTAAAACGTCAGGTGCATGCTATGTTTAATTAACATAGTGTGATAGCGACGCGCTATGAACTGCTTTTTTAGCGCTCCCACCTGAAACACATTAGTTCAGTGTGGGCTTAGCCTCTGCCGAAAGAGGTTATTTCACTCGCTGTTTGTTGTGCCAGTCCTCTTGCTCAGTTAGGTGTAGTTCGTTTACCGAGCCCGCCATTTTTGTTGGGGTGGGAAGTGCACAAAATGTTTAAGGGTCCGCCCAGTTATATTTTTTTTTAGCATCAAACAATAAACTGTTTTCAATTTCTTAAGATGGTACAAATAGTAGTTATCACATGCTTTGGTGGTAACATAAGTAGGTCTAGAGACCCGATATGAGATCCACAAGACATGAATCACGGCAAATCCAAACTAGTCACCTTGATGAGCTGGGTGGCGTAGAGGGCGACATACTTGTGCAGCACCTGAGGGCCGTGGGGCCGAGCCGTCTCCAGACACTTGGCCCACTGGCCCTGCTCACACAGCAGATCAAGGGCGGAGATGATGTCCACGTCAGCCAACTGGTCGGCTCGACCCTGCCGCTTCAGTGACTCCTTGTACTTCTCCTCTACATATGCTTCTAGGCTAGAAAAATAAATTCCTGATCGACGATGTTATTTTTTCAATAGGATTTTGATTCAGGGTACATAATACACTTCGTTGTCTTTTGTTCATGATGTCTTTTATCTTTTCGTAAGCAAGTCAACCATATGTAGATGGTGGAATTTCCAAAATCTATCTCTTCTTATGAATACATAACTATTTTTAGACCTAGATGCTATCCAGGCACATTTTGAGACAAACATGAATAAATTCTTATTAAATAATAAGTCTGATGCATTTCATTGTTTGTTTTGTTTTGTTACTGTACTAGATCAGCTAACTATTTAGTGTTAAAGTTAATTAATAGCCATATTCCAATGTCAGCTGGGTACATTTTCAAACTTTTACAAAACCTATTAATCTTGGTCTAGGTCAAACCTTCCCTGGGCCATGAAAGTGTAATTATTTACAGAAGTGTTAGAAAATTCAAAAGTATTCTAACAAGACATTTGAAACACTGGTCTTGAGAGGACACCAGATGGACTCTCCACAAGAGTTGTTTTGGGTGCTTGGACCAGTTAGAGAAGCGAATGAAAGTTTACCAAGGTAAGCTTCTGCTTGAGTTGCCATATGTCTTACAACCTTTCCTTAGTTGTTTTCTGTAAAGTCACAGTCTCTAAGAAATTTAATGTTTGCCGATGATAGGTGTAACTAGCTAGAAGCAGAGAAACTGATTTTTCAAAAGACAATCCTTATTAACATTTAACTCTAGAACTATTGCCCATAAGCATAGTTCGCCAAAATATTCATTGATTGCCACATGTTGCATGATTTTAATTTTCATATCGTGGAGACATTAATTATTATTATTATTATTTTTTTTTTTTTTTTTTTTTTTTTTGTCATGTTGGACTGAAAATGTTGTTATATCTTTCAGATTTCAAAGAAGTAGTTACACACCCACACAGCAAACCCAAGTAAAACTGGCAAAATGAGTGTAGACCAATGTGTAACTTCGTAATCAACTGTTTCTGTTAACTTCCAAGCAGGCCTGCCACTGTTTTTTTTTTTTTTTCTTTACTTGGTCCCTCCAACCAATGTTGTCACACATTGGCTTTGAAACTTTTTAAGTATTGCTCCTCCAGGTCAGGTCATGAGCGGAATCAATCCCGCGCTTGGCTAGGCAACCTGGCCAAAGTGTCCAGATGCGTGAATTTAGGTTTTGAACGATGCTTGATTCTAGTGAGGAAAATCAAACTTATCACCAACGTTTTTCGCAGCTGAGTTTTTTTTTAGAGTGCAGCACTAAACTATTGTCGGAAAGAAACTACTCTCAACTATGACTTTAGTATTTTAGAGATGGACCAAACGGTGATGATCAGAACACATAACACTTCTGGGATTAACTCACCCTGGCTGGAACTCGCGGGCCACCTTTCTGGCCTTGGCCCACTCCTCGGCTAGTATGAAGGTGTCGACGGCCTCGCGGACCAGGTCAACAGCGAGGTACGTCTGCGCGGCCAGGCTGTGTTGCTTGTGCTCTATCAGGCGGGGGCCTGCCGACAAGCACAGAGTCAGCGGTTATTAAACACTCAAATAATACTACAATACGGTATCAATGACTGTGCACACTAAATAAAGAAAAAAATAGGGCATCATTAATGTTGGGCAACCATAACTTTGGACCCCTACCGTCCCTTGGACCTTTATTGACCCAGATTCAACCTTAAGTGGTCAGGTATCAAAATTTCACAATTTTAATTTTGTACTATCCCTCATAAACTATGGGTCTCCTGATGGGGTCAGTCGGCCAAGTCGTCTGTCCAATAAGCACCTTTTGCAGCTTGGGGATTCCCGGTTGAATCGTTAAGGACAAAGCTGGTATCCATTGTTGTAATGAAAACCGTTCCACAAATCAAGCACTTTTATCATGCCTTCCTAGTTGACTGTTTAAATTAGAGGTTTAAACAAAAGATTTCAAATGTTTTTATCACACTACTCCATAAATGGCTCCTTTCTATGTGACTGTTATGGAGCTAACACATGTTTTTTCTGCCCAAAGGAGCAAAATAATCAGCAGGTGTCAAAGTTATCAGCTGTTTGTGTTTGTTGCATTAATAGTGTAGAAAAACTGCAACAGTAGCAGACAGCCAGGTATTAGTGTTTAATGGATAAAATTGGAACCATTGGATCAACTCTGGCGTGGCCCGAACCCCGTGATATGACTCACAGAGTGCTCTGGCCGCAGCGTAGCCCTCCTCGCCCTCCAGGTACTTGTTGGTGATGGTGGCGGCCTCTGTGAGCGCCTTCAACACAACACTGGTGTCGCGGCAGTTGTTGTTGTTAACTCGCAGGTAACAGTCGACGGCCGTCTTATATTCCCCACTCTGCTGCCACTGGTGAGCCTGCGAAAAGTGGCTTTGTATTTGTATCTCAGAATACTCTGAGAGAGGGTCTGAGAAACAAACTCGAATTGTTTCTAATGATATTACCGTACCTTAATTTATTGTCTCATAAATTTTATGCTAAATAAACTCATGAAAAGCATAAGTTGAAGGTTTATTCAGAAATTCTTAGCATTCGTTAAAACTTGACAAATTTTTCTTTAACGTAAAAATATATCAAGAAGTGTTGGAAGACATTTTATTATTTCAACCTGTAAAAAAATATATAAAATAAGTGGACTCTGAACTAAGCTTTGCTTTGGAGTAACTCTTTTATTCATCAGTAATTTAAATGTTACTATTTATAACAGGTCTAGTATGAAATTTCAAGACACATATTAAACACAGTTAAAACAGTGTTTAATATGTGTCTCATACTAAACTTTTTCAATTTTACTCTACATTGTGTATTTTTTAGGAATCTAGAATTACTTTTTTAGTAAATGAGCCAAGAATCATAATTCTTCTCCTTTTCTTGAGCATGTAATTAATCAAGAGAAATCTTTCTTCAGCTTTCATTCTACATCTGTAGCATGTCATGACCATTGTTTAGTAAATTGTTGCGGACATTTTGCATCACTGACTAGTAAACAAAATTCACATCTTATTACATGCCCAACATTGCAAGTGTGTGGTTGGTTCCCCTGTGCTGTCTCCTGATTCGTGCTATACATTATTTCAATTTAATTGTTTGTGCTTTGTTTTTTACTGCTTTCACAGTTTTCTGTTCAAGCTTTGAGCATTTATTAGTATTTTATTTTATTTTTGTGACTGCCATTTCTATTTTCAGGTTTGGCTAAGGACTTCTCCAGGTTCGCCTGGCGTGTTTTTACTAACTTTGTTATGTTCTAGGTATTTCTTCCACCTGAAGACGGGATCAGATTCCAGATCACGAAACGTCGTGAATTTGTTTACTAATCAGTGATGGAAAATGTCCGAAACAATTTACTAACCAACAGCATGAACTCACCATCACCAACAATGAACTTTAAATAAAGAATATCATGATAGTGAGAGCTCCGAATTCATTGACCACTGTACCCATCGTACGCTCTGCTCCTACCTGGCTGAGGATGGAGGTGACATCCCGGGAGCCCCGTGAGCCGACCTCTCTCTCGTACTCCGCTTGGAGGCTTGCTAGTTTTGCTGGCTGGTACTCTCTACACACCCTCAGAGCATCCACCCACAATCCTGCCTCCTGCAAAATAAATAACATTGTGTACAAAGAACCCCGATGAGAATTGAAATTTTGTATCTTTTTTGGTTGATTTTTTGGTTGAATAAGATTGTTCCAGTCACCTCAGCAAATTAAAATGCTCATTAGGGGTTGGCCGGGGTCTCTTTATCCACCATTAACAACAAAAACTTTTTACAGTGTTGAGATTTAGTAATGATTGTAACCTAAGTTTATTTTATTTTTACCATTACAGTAGACTCCCTCTTAACCGGTCATCTCGGGACTTGACAGTAGCCGGGGATCATGAATTGGCCAGTTAAAATGTTCAACCTTTAATAACGTTAAAATTATAGTTGTCCATGACCGGAATAAGATGAAAAACAACACAAACTATATTTCTGTATGGAATTAAAGCTAACTACTCACATTCTAAACTTATTTTTTCTGGTTTAACAAAAGCCAATCAAATCACTGAAGACTGAAAAGAGTAAACTGAAAAAATTTTGTATTGTGATCTACTGAAATGAAGATAAACAAACGTATTCACTTCATTTTATAGAAGTCACTTAAATTGTTCTCTGAAACTAACAACTGCAAAATGAAGTGTAATTGATTTGAAAGATAGATAAAAAAAAAACAATTCTGGCAAAACAAGACCGGTTAAAGCAATTTTATGTTTAAAAAATGGCCAGTTGTAGGGTAGTTGGTTTTGTGACAAGGTAGGCTGATTGAAGCGAGGCCGGTTAAAAGGTGGCTGATTAAAAGAAAGTCTACTGTAACTGTTTCAGTTTGATTAGGAAAAAAAAGTGAAAGTGTTGTACAAACCTGATACTGTTTGACGATGAGTTCAGGCTTGTGCGCCCGCAGCAGCAAGGACTCAAACAGCTGGTAGTTACTGGCGAGGAAGGCCTGCTTAGCCTGCGCGTGCAGCACTTGACCTAGCGATTCCTCGTCGTGCTCCTGCGCCACCCGCTCGGCGGCCTCCCAGTCCTGGCTGTGCATGTACCTGGTGGCAGAGGCAGCGGAATAAGATGAACTGATGGTAAAACGGTATTTAGTATCGCTCTAGACACCAAATTGGAACTTTTGTATTTTTAATGGGTTGATATGTCATTAGGGTTAAAAAAAATCACATAAGCTTGGAGGTCATCCATTTTTTACAAGATTAGGTAAAATCAAATTATTCCAACCTAACCGCACCGAACGTATCCCAGCATTAGTCAACAATAACAAGGAAGAGTTACAGTGACTAATAGTCTTTCCACTACGCTTGCACCCTTTCAATACCAAGAGCGGAACTGTCACCCTTTGGGTACTGGGAGTTGGCTCGTTGTCGCAATCAACACTAGCTTAGCCGCTCAACCGCTCCTGCACACAGCATTAAAGGCAATTTAATTTTAAGGGTTAGAAACGTGACCGTTAAACTTCAGTGGTATTTTCAAGATTCATAAGGACATCTCAATGGATTGAAATACAAAAGTTCAAATTAACTCTGAAGCTCCATTGACATTAATTAGGAGTAAAACAATACCAACGAAAGAAGGAACTAGAAATGCAAAGAAAACTTAATGTTAACGGTTAAACTTACTAAGCTTGTAACTTCAGTAGGCCTAAATAATAATAATACAAAATAAAATTAACATGACTTTTACAAATCTTTGTGAAGATTTGCAAATCGCTCTCTTCTTTGAAAGCAAAATAAATTTGATTTCATATACTTTTGATCAAATACATTTTGTATGGTGTAAAAGATTTTCTAAGCATGAAAAGTAAAATGATAGCACTAACATCATGACGGCTTCTTTAGGTTTTCCAGCTTTGATGAACTGCTCTTCAGCTTCCTTGAATTTCCCGTCATCCTCGAGTGCCATTGCGTACTTGTAGTGGATGTCAGGCATTTTCCACTTCATGCCCGACTTGGCCAGCTCAAATGCAAAATCAAACTAGAAATTTGAAAAGAATTTGTTAGAGTAAAAATCACTTGGCTTTTCACGCAGAAATTTCATTTTCAATTATCTGCAAAAACTATTCATACAACCGATAATATTCCACAGAAAATAATGAATACATGAATCTGACTATGTTTATTTATAAACAACTTAAAATGTTATAGCCATGGTAAATTTTATGAGCAAAACTTGTACATGATGCAAGTTGGCAATTTTTAAACCATTATTTCTTCATTTTGACTATTATGACATTTTAACATGCAAGGAACAAAGATTTGGCTGATTAAAATACCTGATAACTGTCACAGGCGTAATCTATGCACGTCTCCAGAAGGCCGAACTTGGAGAGAAGTTTCACAGCTGAATCGCCACCGAGAGACTTGGCCCAGAGGAAAGCCACTTGCTGACCTGCCTGCTCCCCACCACCAGTCTTGGCTACCTGGAGGGAAAAGTCGCCAGCTGATGTTAGAAATTGGAACTAAGAAAGCAAGTGCATACCTGAGAAGTTTCTCTTTGTGAGATCTAAAAAACTGACTTTCAACCTGTATTTCTAAACAAAGCCTCTTGAGAAAATGCAACTGTTGACCAAGCACCCCTTGATGGTAAAAATAGTTTAGAAGAATTAATGAATGTAAGAGACCAAAAGTGTAGAGCTTTTGGTAAGAGGGACTCTCTCCTCATTGGGAAAAAAATAAGTAGACAAAGTTTCACTATGGATGTCAGCTAATTTAACAGCCTGCTTGAGCAGATAGCAAATTCAATAAAAAATTTCGGTTGTTGTTAGTTTATGTATAACACAATTTATTTTTGCTGTTGTTGTTTATTTTTCTTGCAACTGCTACCACCAAAACACAATTTAATTAACATTTCAGATAATATTTCTCAATTTAACTAAGACTTTTGGTCAGATTTGCTTGGTGTGCTAAAACATCATTTTCATTTTTAAATCAACATAATGCGCATTACAAAAATTGATAAAAATTACTTAACCTATCGGCATACAAATATTCCACCACCTGACAACTCACAGGAATTCCTATTTTTCTGGACCTCTTGAAGAGTGTTAGAAACTGTTGACTGCATAAAAACTGATATAACTTGAATTGTATTAACTAATATTCATCTTCCTCTTCAAAAGACACCTTTGAAGAAAATTCACATTTATTAATATATCCGTAAATTTCACTCAGTTGTTATAACGCCGGTCGGTTAGTTGCGGTATTTTCATGCCGAACACAACCGCAAAACTATATACCTGCTGTTCACTAATATTTGTCTTTTTCAAAACATGTTAAGCAACCAATGAAATTTAAGAAAATACCAACAGAAACTATTACAGATTCACAAACAATTATTGGTCTGACAAGGGCTGTGATACCTCAGGAAAATTGAAACTACTGGAAGTAATAAAGATTGGAACATTTCTGTTAAATAGCAGAACGCATTACTGGCGTTAAGGATACGTGCCGTCCAAGTAAGTGTGCCAATAGGTTAAAAAAACCCCAATCTCAAAATAACAAAATAAAATGGAATCTTAAAGCGCAACGCCCCAAAATTAAACTGTAATACATTATATTTCCTGTATAAATCAAATCCTTTTTCTGTAGATAGACAGTTCTGCAGGTAGACTGACCCTGTAGGCGTCATCCCACATGTCGAGGCCACGGTACATCTTGACTGCCAGCTTCCACTGGTCGGCGGCGAGGTAGTGCTGCTCCGCACCCCTCAGGTTCCCCTCCGCCTCCAGCTGCTGCGCCAGGTGGTGGTGGGTGGTCAGCACCAGGTCGGCGCGATGCTGCTGCACCAGTCGCATCATCTGGCGACACCAGAACACGTTAAAACCAAATAACATATCATTATGAATTAGCCACTGGAACATTTTGCTACAAATAACATACTCATCAAAAGGATTCATCGAAGGAGAGAGATCATCAAACAATAGTATATTTCATCACTAGGGTGGAACGAGCCGTTTTCCAGGCCGTAATCGAGTTTACAGAGCTGTTAGCCGAGTGCCAAATTTTGATCAAGGCAAGGAATAACACTTTTGACCTGAATCATGAACAATATTTTTCATCACACTATGGTTCATTAATAATAATAAAATAAGTATTTGAAATAACAAAATAAACCTTTGGTTGCTCGGTTGATTTTGGCAGCACAATGACACCAACACCATCAAACAAGAATCACCAGAACTGCTGATTAATAATAAATATATTCTTAATCAGGTCTATTAGTGCCACAAGTGGCCACTAGGGCTACTTTCGCTAAAATTGTTACTAGTGTCAAGGATCAGAGCTAATTACTAGTTTGGAAAAAATCACCAACTGGTTTTCACCCATTCAAGAGCGGAAAAAAACATTACAGTATTTTCCACACTCAAAGCTGGTGTTGAAAATAGCTGTTTTCCATGCAGTGTGATAAAAAAAATCATTTCTCCCATTGTAATTGTGATACATTAATAAATTGCAAAATTATTGGAAACTCATAGAGTTTTATCATGACTCTATTTCGCTTATGACCTAGAGGTCTAATGTGCAGTGAAGTATGCGACAAAAAGTTGCAACACACTGTTGCGAAGGGAAGCCTGATTGTAATTACGTTTGATCAGCAAAAGGCACTGGGTTGTGTTTGCTGAGTTAAAATCTGTTATAACCGCTCAGCACACTTCCTGGTGCTTTTATATTAGTAATAGGCCTATGTCGGTCTAATATTACTTGTTATTGTGGAGTAGCAGGTGCAAGATCATTTTTAAGAAACTAACATCATTGATGAGAAGTCAATGATGGAGCCCTATACTTCTTGTCGCACAATTGAATTGCACAACGACACTTGCAAAATAACTTAGTTAGGTTTCAGAGTTTTGGTTCTTTAGTTGTTTAAGATAGAAACCAATATAGCAAAAACAAGTTTTGTCTTCCTTAGTACGATTCTTTAAAGCCTTTAAAGCCATAAAAAAAAAAGAAAAAATACTCTGTCATAAACTCACATGCCTATTTAAATCTCAATTTTTTTAAATAAAAAATCCAAGGTATTTTAGATTTATGTTTTTAGCCTCTAACCTCTAATAATATTTACTGTTTAGTTAAAACTCGATGCACTGAAAATTTTATTTTCTCCAATAGGAAAAATAAAATGTAGATGCAGTACCCAAAGTGACCCACAGGTTAAAAATTAGAATGTACTTGGCAAACGATAGGTTATCGCTTTGCAGTAGTCACCTGGTCGTACTGGCGTTGGGCCTTGTACATGGCGATGGCCATGTCGGGCTGGTCGACGGCCACGTAGAGCTTCTCCGCGTCCCGCAGGCGGCCCAGGGCCTCCAGCCCCTGCCCCTGCTTCAGGAACATCCGAGTCACCTGGTCCGGCTCCAGGTGTCGGGTGGCCAGCGTGTGCGCCTTGTCCCACTCACCTACCAACCACAACATAGACTAAATAATAATAATAATAATAATAGTTCACTGAATTTCAACCTAAATATCTTTCAATATTTGTTTTACCCCATAAACAATAATCACTATACAAGACAATTACTCAATAATAATGTTTGATGTCACAAAGTACATGAACTGGAAATAAGATTCAATATCCATGGAATTGTTGTAAATTAGTATTAACAAAACACAATAACTTTGGGGGGGGGGGGGGGATAAAATTAGTAGAAGGTCTTCATAAAGCAGAAAAAGAAACATATCCCTGTCAGATTGGGTGCAATCACAACCATACGGAAAGCTAATGCCATCCTGTCAATTCCAAATCATTTCCAAACTACAATGCTTTGCACACATTGTCAAAGCTGACCTAGGCCTACTCTAAAATGTGTATGCAATCTTGGCTGAAAGATGAGACGTAGCAGCAATATATATGTCAAACTCATTCTGTAGCTACATGTCGAACAAGTAATTTTCTGGGCTAGTTTCGAACAGCGATAACGTGTACTTTAAAACTGTACTCAAAGCCTCGAACACAAAAAGGCTAAATTATAAATGATAAATTAATTTACTCCTTAATTTTGTATTTTGAAAGATAAATTAATAAATTCTAAATTGTAACAGTGCCCATTTTCAACTAACTAGAGAGATAACCCTAATGTTTAATTTTTTTTTAAAGTATCGCTATAATCTTAAAATCAGATAATACAACACTAAATAATGCACATATATATTTACAATTTTGCAAATACTATACAGTTTACCATAAAATTATCACCAGATTTAGCTGAAATATTGCCTACATCTCACAGAAACATTGCAGAAGTGTATTGCATCACTACTACTACTGTATCATATCAACAAACATTAATCAAATAACAGGCTGTCAAGATTGCATTTTAGGTTGTCTAAATTTGTATGAAACTTGTTTCAATTCATATGAAGAGCATGAGTGACGTGAGATGTAGTAGGCCTACCCAACAGGATAACTGCTAGTATTTTCCAAAAGTAAGGTTGGAAGTCGATAGGAAAAGATTACTTACTTCTTGTGGAAAATACGAGTATTCAGTGACCTCGAGATAGACTGCTCATAAATAACTACATTTATTTGTTTATTTATTCAGGTTGTCACACCTGCGTGGATGTACATCTCGATGGCCTCCCGGTAAAGGCCGGCCTGGGAGAACAGCTGTTCTGCCAGCTTGTAGTCCTTGACGGAGGCAAAATGGCGGCCCAGCTGGGCATAATGTCTGGCAACCAGGCTCGTGTCCTCTATCACCTGCCACAGAGTAAATAAAAAACTATATTTTTTTTCATACTTCTCCGAAAACAGCAGTTTTCAATACAGACATTGCAGCGCTAAGGTAGTTCTTATCGCCTTAGACAGAAAAAAATCTGCTCTTGAGGAAGTTC
>JAQYXR010000776.1:0-57415 GCA_030545055.2 Neoaliturus tenellus
ACTTGAATTACCTATAAAACATTTGCTATTATTCATTTAAAAAATAGTCGCTCCGCTCAATATTGCAGGCAGACAACTGCATTGTATACCTAGTATTTAACACTTTTTATACCGATCATTACAGTATATAACTTTATGTTACTGTATAAACTACGCCGTCTAGTCACAATTCTAAGGGACAATAAAGTAAACAAAGACAATGGGCGAGAGCACGAAAGGACTGCAGACGTCTGGGGAAGAATCCAGTAGAACCAGTTGGAGTGTCTACTGTGAAGCGGTTAGAATCTTTACAGTGGCCGCTCTATACTAAACAATATTGTAAGCTTGATCATTAAAAAGCAGAATAAATTTGTAGTGTAGAAAATTATAAACTGCTAGGTCCTACATTTAACGTAACTTGAATGAGTTTTGTGATACAAATCTTATATTAAAACTCGATAATTATTTAAAAAAAATATATAGTTATTCTGCTATTTTAGTTGATAAGAGATAAGCGTAATCTAAAGTAAATATAATTTTGATTCCTTTGTAACGCTTCTTGCATTGGTTAAAAATTAATTTTATTGTAATTCAAACGAGGGGGTTGTGAACCTGATTTGAAGGTAGGGCGTAGAAATAAGGTAATAAAAGAAAACCTAGCTTTCGTGTTACGACCAAAAAAATTGAAACATTGAAAATCGAATACGCAGTGAAAACTGGAGCTAATAAATATTTCAGCACTAGATCACTAAATCACTATTTTGAGACAGGGGCCTCACATAGTAGGTATTTTAACCTGAACATGAATGATAGATGAGTGTAGGATGATTATGGCGCGATCTTGTAGTCTTATTACTGACTAATGCCGACATTCTCCTTATAAACCGAGTTTTAAGATTATACAGTTACTGTACTGTAATCGGTGACGATTGGAAGGAAGTGGTGACCTATAAATATACTTTTAAAAAATCCATTAGCCTTAATTCCATTCGTAGGCTATGCCTTTCGACCACAGATTTGCCAACCATAAAGAGCAGTTAAACACCAGGTGCAGCGGTGCAGTAAAACCACGCGCAGGCGGTCACAACCGTGGTGGGGGGGGGGGGGGGCGGGGGGGAGGAGGTCACGTGACCTCGGCCGGGGATTCTGTGAACACTCGGAGCAGGTGAGCGGCCCCTGGCGGCTGGACCTTGGACCACGGAGCCTCCGGGCGCCGTCCCGCAGGAAGCGGCGGCCGCGGGCGGCATGACAAGTGGGTGGCCACCGCCTGACAGCTGAAGATACCATCTCTTGTCGCGACACCGGTGGAGGTGATGAATGATGAACCGCTGATGAGGGGGAGGGGGGCAAGAGGAGCATGTCTTTAGTCTCATGGAAGTAGTTACAGTAGGTTACCTTAGACGCGAAATTTCTAGAATAGGTAAGGTCAAATTGCAGTGACGAAACGATACTCATCTAGGCATGGAAATCAACATTGTACAGAAATTGTAGCACATGCAAAACATAGGGGATATGTAATAAACAAACCTAAAAAGATTTAAAGGATTTAGTTTTGGAGTAGTCAGTTTCGCAAGGATACTAATAGTTACGATAAAATTGAGAGTTTACCTATACTTTTTTGGGACGATCTGTGTAAAAATTAGACTTATTCGTCCAGATAAGCGTGAAATGCCCAACCAAAAGACGTTCCGTGTTATTGTTAACTTCATCTTTTATTCAATAGTTGAGATTAAGCACATATTCAGTAGACACCCTAAATTCAACATTATAAAATGGAAAAGTACGGCAGTAAAAAGATTTTTCTCAAATCAATCACCATGCACCACGAAGACTTGGAAGTCATAAACATGATGCTGTGTTTTAAATGTGCATTTGAGGCTTATCTGATAATTTAGCCTATAGCTCAAACACTGTATACACTTTGCAAGTTTATTCACTCGTTCAAGGCTGGAACTTAAAAGATTGAAATAATACAAATTAATACAAACTGTAAAGCGCCGAATCTATACTTATTTAATACGCTAAGGGTTTTTTTTGTCTTGAGAACTCCTCCTACAATTTTCAACCGATTTTCAAGTTTTTGGTGTCGTTGGATAGGGCTTGATCTGTAGTTGTTTCCGCCAAAAAATGATGAGAATCGGACTGAAAATAAAGGCGCTATCCAACATTGAAATCTCAAAATTTCCCATTTAAATAACATTGGGGACTGAATAAAGCATTTCGAACATCTGTTATAATCAGCTGTAAATAAGTGTAGTTATTGGCGATTAAAGATATACACATTATTTGATTGGTCGGATGTCATTGATTTAGAGCTAAAGTAACATTTGTACTGTATTTAAATAAATTGCTCGATTTCGAGCAACACGTATACTAGTTTTTTTAAATACCGCCGAACATCATCATGATGACTTGCATGAAGGATCCTAATTATTTATAGTGCTTATTAAATACTTAAATTTACTGCAAATGACGAACACGTGCATGATAAATTACTGTATTACATGAACTTAAATATGGATCGTGTATTCCTTAATAGTTTTCCTGTCAGAAATCTGTAATTTAATAACATGGGAAACTCATGAAAAAATAACAATCTCATATAAATGAACCCAAGCTCTAAAGGGGATAAAGTAGAATTTAATTAAACGTGATTTACTCAAACTCTTAATTAAGAACGTGGCAAAAGCACAAAAAGCCAAATCATGGCTCATTTTAATGAAGAATAAATTGCACAAAGAAAACGTCATGTGTACAGTTAATTAAATCCCTTTCTTTGATATGACAAAGAAGCTGCTTCTTTTATTATTATATGTATTATGGGATTTAATAATGGAAAAAGTATTTATCTATGTCAAAGGAAAAGACACATTCACGTGGAGTCTACTAACTATTTTAAAATTTATATTGTTTTTAACCTGCTTAATAATAGGCTACATTTGTTGATCAAATTAATACAGCACGACAAAACCTTATGCCTATACTATAGTTTGCTTTTATGGATCTCCGAGGGCTTGATCAAACTAAAACATTAAACATGATGATGATGGTAGGATTTAGCCTACGTTGTATTACCGAACCAAGACCTCCATGAATGTAGTTTTAATGTACGGTGATTAAAATTACTGTAGGCTTAATATTAATTGATAAAATAGATTTGTATCTGTACGGTAATGAAATTAGCTTGGAACTGTACTGTTTATTTTTTTGCTATTTAACAGTGGTGTGGTTTTATATATTGTACATTGTAAATATAATATAAAAAATAAATAAATATAAAAAACAATTTATAAAAAAGAAAAAAAGAGAATGTGGATAAAGAAAATACATGTTAGTAACCACAATTGATCTTTGAGATGTATATTGTATCATGTTGCAGATGTTGAGAGATTTCATGTTTTGTATTGTGTAAGACTATTGTTATGATTGTAAAATTGTGTGCTTCTATGAAAATAAACTTTATTTATTTATTTATTTACTTTATTTTGTACGGTACCGGTAGTGGGACTTAAATAAAAACATGAACCAGTATAAAATACGTGAATATAAAGGAAAAGCCTGTTCTTAAGAGTCGTCGAAAACGAAGTAAAAATGGTTTTTATTGATTTATGTTGTAAATGAACCACTTAGGCTACTCAAAAGTCGAAAAGTCGAAACACAGAAAAAAATGTACAACAATGAAAAATTGAACAAGATAAAAATTTTAAATCAATAAGGATGTAGGAATACAGTAACATAAAATTCAAATTAAAACAACTTAGTGTTCGTTTTCAAAATTTGTTTTACGAAAGAAACCTCACGTTTTCATAAGGTAGGCCTACAGTTGAATTTTTTAACTACAGTAGAAGCGAAAAATATTAGGTCCGGTGGACTATCTTTTACACTTAACTTTTTTTATTTTCCTAACAATATTTGTGTCCTGTCAATCATGTAATACCTTCCAATTTCATCAAACAATAAAAATGTACATCAGTCTTTTTGTTTTGATTGGCCGCAACAACATAGTAGAAACTACAACTACGAACAGAGAAGTTTGTTAGAGATAAGATTGTTAGAGATAAATTAGTCCACCTAATATTTTCCGGTTCTAGTTAAAAACTTTACTGATAATTTAGTATAATTACTGGATAATAACTGTATTGCAAGATTACTCGATTGCGAAAAATCCACACAAGGAAAATATACCGACGGATGAAGTCACTTACTGACGTCATAGGTCTTGATCTGCTAAGCCATTCTATTGTCGCAGGCAGCGACTGTCTCTATATACCTGATACAACCGATTACGACAATGATGATCAACCTTTCTGACAATTTAGTCGGTACATTACTACAGTATAACGTAGGATCTAATTGAAACCGAAATATGACTCACGTCAATAAAGTTTCATATTACTCATTGATTTTAATAAACAACAAAGTATTCTCTCGACATTGTTTTGTTCGGTGATGGACGCGTTTTTTAGAAGGCCTAGTTCTTATAAATTGCTCTAACATTGTCATTTTTACTTCACAGTCCCCTAGATATTAGAATTTCCTTGAAAATTACGTAAATGAGTCTTTTCCCGACATATAAAAGGCCTACCGTAGCAGATGCTTCAAATTTAACATTAGTGTTACCATATTAGATGGATTGTACTGCAGACCGAGTATGTAAAAGAATACTAACAAATTTGGCCAAAAAATTAATTATTCTACTTTATTTAGACTAGCAAATATGACTTTTATCGTCATTTCGTTTACATTTCAAAGGAACACATACAAACGTGAAGTTTTGTACTGCCTAGCAACAAATCAAAGGACGCCGGGTTCAGTTCTACGTGCGGAAGTTATAAAACACGGGCCTTTGATCGCTAGACCTTGAGGTTGGGTCGAGGAGATTCCTACGAGACGCGCTCAGGCTCAGGCGCTTCGGTCTCCAGAGACTGGTGACTCAAACATCCGGAGGAAATTCTCTACATTCCCAAAATATACTGGGGATGGTCATATAAATATGGAATCAGACACACCTAAGTGTAGGCAACAGAGATATTTCTGCAAATGTTATGCTATGTCGAAGTTTTCTAAAGTTAAGTTTTATGTGTCGGCAGAAAAAATGTGGACCCAACTACACTACGTAAAATTATTGTTTATGATATTATATAAAAACTAACCGACAATATTTTACTGCAAGATTGCTAGGCTCTCCAACAATCTCGTTGAATCTGGTTTTAAGAATGGTTTTTTATGTATCAACGCAAGTATTTTGGCTGGGTCGTATATTTTCTAAAATCCCCTTTTCTAAACAGATTTTTAATAGATTCAAAGATTGGCTAGTTGCGTTTGTGCCGGAAATAGCTTTTGGTTTGCAATTCGAACCCATTGTTTATGTAAACTTAGCTTAATTACGTTTATAACGACATGAATGGATAATTTATTATGTTATTCTGTTGGTCCGGTAGTGATTCCAGATCTCGAAAAGAATTTTGAAGCTTATTAAAATAACCAAGTTTGGATGAAGAGAATTCTACGATGACCATTGATAACATTAACTTGCCATTAATAACAACAGTCTCCAGAGCATTAAGTTTAACCCACAATTCCACTTTATTCATTTATGCCAGTAAATGACTACAACAATAATTAAAAATACATTTAGCTTTTAGGCAAGATCAGATAGCTTTAGTTTAGAAGTACAGAATTAAACCTCTTATTATGACGAACTATAGCCTACCTTTGCTTGGAATGTGATTCCGTGCTGGAAGGCTTCCTCCGAGTGCAGAGGTATCCTCGTGTCATAGTCGTCGTTCTGGACAAGGTTGTACTGCTTCTTGGAAGGCATCTTGGACCGTAGCACTTCACAATATTCACTCAGATAAAAGCATATTACTTCTCACAATATGATAAACTGCACCAATTGGCAACACAGCACTGGATAAACAAAACAACCAAAATAACCGGCCGGTGGACGCAACCTAACCTCAACAACTGGACGCAGGATTTATTTATTTTCTAAATTCAACTAGTTTTTTCTCTGTTTTATCGAAATTCACTTCGCTCGCGTAATCTTCTTGTTCGAAAAAATTGTTTAAATTCACTATTGTAATCAGGAACGATATAACCTAAAAATCTTCAAAGTTGAAATTTTACACCACCGGGCATCGCACGCAGGTGTATTTTTAGCCTGGCGCCTTTGCAATACTTTGGCGCACTCGTTTTCTCGGAAAACTGTTTTAACCACATTCCCGAACACGTATTCAGTGAGGTGGAGGCAGCGACGGTGCCGGTCGCGGTGGAGACGGACGCGCGACGCTCGACAGTGTGGCGCGAACAACTAGCGACAGACCAGTGGAGTCGGCGCTCCGCGCACTGCAGCGCAGACTGGCGGCAAGTCCTGCAACTACGCGACAATGACAATGACCGCCTAGTGTCAACACTGCCCGCGGCACAAGGTCAGCTGGAACTGACGTCACTATAACTGCGACAATGGGGTAGAGGAAGTCCATCCGTTATGGTGCACTCAGATTTCGAGTATGAAAATGATTTTAAAGTTACCAAAAACCCAAATAACTCTAAACTGTAGATTAGCCTTGCAGCTCAATCATGTCAGAAGCAAATCTCCTGTTTACAATAAAACTAAAAAAAAACATTTCACTATAATGAATAGTGGATGAAATACCAAAATTATTTGTTAGTACAGTAATAGATGATTTAGGTTAAGTAACAATATCAAAATTAAATGTACAGTTAATAAATAAAACCGCTAGTAAATTTAAGAGTCTCGAACGTTAGGGAGTGGAAAACTAATTTTACTAAACAGAACAAAATAGCTCTAGACCAAAAAACTGTTTACAAACATTCCATTATGTTAGGGGTCTACTAGTACGCTTGTAACTCTAATATACAGGGTGTCCAGCTTCCACCTTTACAAACTTTTCCAGGTTATTTCCCACGTCAAAATAAGAAAAAAAATACAGTAAACATATGTCCTAAAATGCTTCGTTAACCCGCTAGCGCCCATTTTGTTTTTTACACTAAATAATTTTTATTTCCGTAACGGATCATTGTATTAACTTAATATTTGGCATGAACCTTCACTATAACAATACCCGTTTGCAGTAAAAAAATTATTTTTTTCCAGTGTGTATTTTCAAAATGGCGGTCATTTTAAAAATTTAAACTCAAATATCTCAAAAACGATAAATTTTATAAAAATATTACAAGAGACAAAAATTTGACAAATTAAATCATCTAAACAGTGACACCAAGTTTGTAAGGATCCAACAACAAAAAACGGAGTTATTGTGGTTTTACTGCAGAAAAACACTGATTTTGCACTATGATTAATGACAATAAATTTATTTTATTTTCAGAGAAAGATCTCAATAACTCCGTTATTTGTTGTTGGATCCTTACAAAATTGGTATCAATGTTTATACAATTTAATTTGTCAACTTTTTTGTCTCTTGTAACATTTTTATAAATTTTACTGTTTTTAAGATATTTGAGTTTAAAATTTTAAAATGGCCACCATTTTGAAAATACACATTGGAAAAAATATTTTTTTTTACTGAAAATGGGTATTGTTATAGTGAAGGTTCATGCCAAATATTAAGTTAATAGTCTACAATCATCCGTTACGGAAATAAACATTATTTAGTGTAAAAAACAAAATGGCGGCTAGCGAGTTAACGAAGCATTTTAGGACATATGCTTAAAGGAAATTTTTGCTTATTTTGACATGGGCAATAACCTGGAAAAGTTTGTAAAGGTGGAAGCTGGACACCCTGTATACAGTAAGAGGTATCCAGGATGGACTGAAGTTAGTGTTAAATTTTTAGGGAGATAAAATAGACACAACACGTGATATAATTGTGTATCAAAAGTTTCTGTTCAAATAATTGAGGTAAACATAGATATTTTTCATATTTTTCAAAATTCGGTACTTTTTTCGTAAAATATTATTTTTCTCAATAAGTTATGTTTACTGAGAATATAGTAACATTTTCGGTTTTCCCATAATATTTACACTAAAAATAATACGATAAATCATAAATTTAACCATTTTAAAAAACCAAATGGTTTGATTCAACAAATGGTTTTTGTTCAAGATTTTTTAACAATCATTAAACTGTACCAATTTTATCAGGGAAAGTTGCATGATCATAATGTGGTTGAAATAAGAAAGTTCTATTTAACTAAACAGGTTTAATCCAAATTATGAGTAATTTGTTAATCTAAAAATCTAAAAATGACATAAAAAGTTTGAATTCGTATTTAAATTTAATGACTTTTGGTCATGATAGGTTACCTTTGGTACACCATGTACATTAAAATTATCATCAATGGATAGAAAGCATGTGGTTTACCTACAATGGCACGGTTTGTTTTGGTGAAAAATTAATACTGTATATTTTAAAAGGGGTGGTGTACGGGTGGTCTGGGGCATCTGTTAGATATCTATTTAAGATTTGAGCTATTATTGCTATTCTGACTTAAATCTAAGTTTTGCTTGTGGTCTTAAAAAAAGCAATTAAAAAATCACTCATTCAAAATCGCAATTTCTTATTATCACCCATAAGTGAGAAATGGACCATCTTTGTAAGCTGTATAACACAGTTTGACGGGACTACCCGACTATGAAGCAGAATAATTCCAAGCCGATTTTCTAGTAAACTGGTGTTTACATTAATTCCCTCCGCCCCAGAAGTCAGAGAACTTAAGTTACTAAAATTTATGAAATTTCACTAAAACATAATTTTAACATTTACATTCCTTCTGCTGAATAGATTATTTATATTAATAGCCAATTTAAAATTCATTTGAATTCATTGTATACCGTAGTTACAATATTTTTTTCTAAAAAAATTAATAAAAATATAGGTTGTGTTACCTTTATCCGTCAGCAGTTCTAAACTTGAAACATCACACTTATGTTGACATGTTTCGGTTTGACTAAATCATTATCAAACACAGTACACTTGCAGATCCAAATAGTCGTTGTCAAAATAACATCGTTAAAATAAAATAATTTACACGAACACACACAAAATACACAGTACATTAAGTCACGGATAGGCCTATCACTCGCACGGGTCATGACGGACACGGGTCAGGTCGCAGACTGAAGGGCTGATGACTAATCATTTTCGCTGCCGGATAAAGGTAACACAACCTATATTTTTATAATATTGCAGTTCTGGGGCTAGACAAAATGAATTTTAAATTTAATAAGTTAAAAAACCATAAAAGCATACAAATGTTTGCCTCTCGCACATTAGGTGAAGTGTTCTGTAATCTAAATTTATTCTTAAAAAATAATGGCAAAATATGTGAATCATAAAACAATTTATACCTAATCACTTGTTGAAACTAATATTGACCTTTTCCGTATGTAGAAAAGATTTTGAAAATATGCCAGACGCACATTGGGTTAATATGGCTGAGTGACCTTTTCATTCCTGAACAAACGAAATTTCACTTGTCATTTATACATCATTGAAGTTGCAGTATGGCCAAATAACTTATTATATTTACAAAATCTAAATTGAAGTGTTATCGTTGCTCAATAGTAATAAAGAAAGCGTCCCATATCTATGTATGCCGCCCGTCAGCCAACAGAGAAGACGCTATCAGCACATCTGACGTCATCAGGCTATTTAAAACACTTGTTTGATCTCGGTCCCGGGCCATTGTCGTCTATTCAACTTCGTGTTTCGTAAGAATAAATCCTACTTTTGTCCTCTATGCTACACAGTATAAATAAAAAGGTTTTATTTTGAGATGAGTAAAAAAACAATTTAATGTACAAAACGTTATTTTTTGCGAGCTTTTGTAATACAATATGAAATGAAAACGTTGATATTAAAGTTACACGTGGTTTTAAATAAAATATCTATAATGAAAAACAAAGTTATTACTAACCGACATGATTTGTTGTAGCACAGAGGAGAAAATGCTAGAACTGGTATTTATCGTTTGACGGTGTAGGTCTACTGTATAAAGTTAATTTTAATACTTTATATATTTTTATTAGAGCTGCAGAACAAAATTTACGCATCACGAACATTATTTAAATGAACCTTTTTAAATATTATTTTAATAATTTGTACCATTTAAGAAATTGTGCATTTTAAGCTATCACTTAAAAATTGACTTAAATAACATTATGTAAGCCCCAAACTCTCGTAGAGTTTTATAGTTAACAATACAACACAATTTAATTTGAAATTTGGAAAATATAAAGATTAATAGTATATTTCATAACAAGAGTGTAAAGTGTCTTTTCCGGGCCGAGATCGAGTTTACGCGCGAGGCTTTAGCCGAGCGCGGAATTTCGATCAAGGCACGGAATAACACTTTCTACTCGAGTTATGAACGATATTTTTCATCACACTGTAGATAATTAATAATAGTAATTAATTAAATAATGCAAGTTTAAGAAACCACCTATGGATGCTCAATTGATTTCCGCAGTACAATGAAAACAGTTATTCTGTTTTACACAGCTGATTACATTATTGAGAACAGCTGATTTAGGGAATAATAAACTCTTAGCACTGCTAGCGCTACTTGTGTCAGTAATCATAACTAATTACTAGTGTGGGAAAATCAACAGCTGATTTTCCCTCTCTAGAGAGGGAAAACGGGTTTTCTACACTCTCAGCTGGTGATGAATATAGCTGTTTCCCGTACAGTGTGATGAAAATTTAATTACCTTCATAAGACGGAACAAAATTTAGTACAGTACAATGCACTCTTCATTACTTATTTTAAGGAATACTATATTATTTACACTTTCATTTGTCGTCCAATATTAAACTTAGCAATATATAAACAATTGCACAGTTAAATTTTAAAAAGTTTCATATTTATAAATCTTTAATAATTGTATTTTTCTTTTTAATTTTAGTTCACTTAACAGATTTAATCCTCGTTGGTTTGTTTTCTAACAAGGATGAATAATATTCAGACAAACTAGCTTTTCCTTTATATTTGAGTTGCAAAATACATATAATATTTCTGATCACAAACCAGCATGCAGTTTAATTAAAACCGAGCTGACGGTTACTCCTACATATGAAATTCCAGGAAAATTTCGTTATATTAAAATTTTTTGTTATTATTTTCAATATGAGTTTCCACAATTTGTTTATTTGTTTCTAAAATACGATGCGTCGGTTGGACTTGCAATAACTTGGATTGCAAGAAATGGGATAACATTTTAACAGCTATTTAATTTGTATAGTAATCACTGCAAACTGAAAGCTGATTTTGTAGGAATAACAAAACATTTCCAAATATTATAATGAGTTAACATAATACTTCATATCTATTGTGTCAATACATAAATCCGGTTCAAAATATCTCTATTCTATACAATTATTTTTAAAGGACGGTTTTATTTATCACAAAATAATATAAATTTAAAACTGTTTGAGATTTGTAGGCCCCTTGTTACGTTCCAGCTCATTAATGGGGGTTTTATAAAAAAATTTAAATTATTTTCCAACACACACTCAATCGTGGTTTTAGAATAATAGCTCCAATGAAGGGCTCTTGTTTTATTCAGTGGGTTGCTGTGCACTTTGAGTCTAATTTACTAAAAGAACTAAAAATTTTGTAATGAATTACAAGCAGTGATCAATTTGGAAATCATGCAGAATAAGTTTTTCTTGTAATACATAATCTCCACTCATTTTCTGACTTTGCTTCGTGTGCTTTCTTCTTTGTGTCACTTTTTATCTTAACACTTATTTTTGAGCTTTTGAGTTTGTTTAATAAACGATTTTGTTTTCAATGCGTGTTACCTTCTTTTATAAATTTCATTGGATCCATTTTCATATGATTTTTTTTTTATTTCTTCAACATGAAAATTAGTTAGTATTTTAAATCCCATATAAAATTTTGCAACGTATTTTACTAAAAATGATAATGGCAAAGGAAAACAAAATACAAAATAAAGATGTGACTGGTATCGTATTCGTATGGTTCTGTTCCCCCAGGATGCTGCCTCACCTGATATTTCATACCTATATCATACATACCAGTTAGCCTTTGGAGATTGTAAAACTTGTGATGGATGGTGTTTAGTTGATGGATGGTTACGTTACAAGAGTCCGTTATCAAAATCCCCACTAAGCGAGTGTTGGGGCTCCGCGGTTGTATTTATATAACAATTTATTTACAGTATATAAATAGTTGATTTTTTTACATGAAAACGAAATTTCTGGTGATAATTCGTGCTTTCAGAACATCATATACGCTAAAATACTCTATATGCTGTTATGATTTGTTATGATTATTATGTTTCAAATGTTTTAATAACATCATGGTAAAGAGAAAATACTATTTAAGAGTATTTTAATCACTTAAGTTAAAATGGAAACCACAAAAAAGTTTTATATAAGCTATAAGAAAATGGACAGCTAATTACTGGTATGCGCCATCTTAGTAAAAGTGTACATAGCAGATCTTAGATCATGGGCTCCTATAGCATTCTAAAGCACCAGCTAAGCACATTAAAGTACCTTGGCTTTATTTCAGCAGTTGTATTGACCGTGCATTAGCTCTGGTCTTAAAAGAGCTAAAAACCCCAATCAATGAGTTTGAATTTATTTGCTTAAGGGAGAATATATGTATGTTAAAATATCTCTAATTTTCGAATTTCAATATTTTTATAATCATTGAGATCGTCCTACTGTGCACTTTAAGCTTAAATGTCATATTTTGTACTGTAATTGAATCTTGGTTAGTTATAGTCAATTACGATATTTAATACACATAATTTTTTAGTCTCAATATTTTGTTCACGAAAGATTCGTCTGACTGGATCAATGAATTTCCTATAGAAAATATTAAGATACCACTTTCAACATCTAATTGAACTTCAATATTTGTAAATATAACTTAAGCAGTATTTCATTATTATTTTCTCAAATATTATAATATCCGTTGAAATTAGACTCAGTCAACATTTGTTCAAATGTCAAAAACACAACTCATGGATCTTCCCAAGATCACTTCAAAATTGGTTGACGCAAACCAAATAGTGGAAGGTAACCTCCGTAACATATAATTGTTTGTGGCGTGGCTTGACAAAGAAAAATAAACTAAAAGCACAATAAAGTCAGTGATGGTATCAGGACGGCCCATCTAAGCCTAGTTTATTAAAGTCGCCCAGTTAATCCCATCTGCTTTAATGTTTCGCTGCTCTTACCTTACTGGTTCATAAATTTACTATTTAAATTTTGTTAATTTATCATAAAAAGCATAGACACTAATAATAAATTAACAACTTAATAATATATGAACATAGAAACTCCTAATAAACAAAATAAAAACTATGTCACTACTCTCTTTATAGATTAAATTATAAACTTAATTTAACTTACTTCACAATTATCTCATTTTCTGGTAAGTTTATTAACTGTAATTAAAACTTAGTTTATTTAAAAATATTTATTTTATTGGAATAATATATTTTCCTGTATTTATTACTATCCCGTATATTTAACCTAGTTGTGATATAGTAGGCCGTACTGGGATATTTGATTTAAACACGCCTATTTTACTTTTGTAATGTATAAAAAATCTGTAATGTGTAAAATTAATATAATCCACGAAAAAATTAATTACTTAATATCATTAGATTTTCATGTTGGTTTTCATAATTATTTTATGCTTTTATACTTTTTAATTTTCAGTGTTTATTTATAGAATATATTGAATTATTGTAATTGTATTATATCATGAATCCCTCTGAATACATTTCAGGTGAAATTGTGTGGAAGATAAATGGTATTAACCCGCATTGTTAGTAAATTCGATTTGGCTGAAGCCAAGTAAGGAGATAAGTTGGAAAGAACATCTCGAAACTAATTTATCATCTCGACAATGAAGCTTTCCATTGGAATATAATGGACGAATTCTATTCATTCGAATAGATAATTGCATAAGATTAAGTTTATTTATACATTTATTTAGTTAATCTTGTAACACTTTCTAATTATAATTTTTTTAACTTATGCGTTGGCGTGTAAATTTCTTAAAGGGAAGGGAAGAGAGAAAAATCAGCCTATGCGGAATATCATGATATTTAACGTTCACAGTTTGTGTATAACAAAAAACTGACGAAAAGTAAATATGTAAATATCTCGAAATAATAATGATACATAAGCTTTTAGTCATTTTCAGTTTCCTTTGCTTGGCATTAAAGACACTAGATAAGGCCAACAATAACACCAAAATACAGTAGTGAATTTTCTTGTAAAACTGCATTGCAAAGTTCCAAGAACTGTTAACAGGGAATATGAGACGAGTCTAACGAAAGAAAAGGGCAAACGCTTAATACATCAAAGCTTTGTGATGTGCTGAAGGTTTCGTCGGTGAAAAATCTGATTCAAGCGTGAATTCCACACGCTTCATAAGCGTTAACTTTGACGAATTACAACCGTGCAAAAATATTTACTACATTTAAGGTATTTTTTATTATTTTTATTACTTAACATTTTCAGTTATTTTTCAAAACTCAAATAAATTTTATATTATTTCAAAATCAGCTCAATATGGTATGAAAAGGGTTGCCATAGGATTAATAAACTTTTAAGGGCAAATAATCGAAATTACAAACATTTACCCTAAAATCAATTTTGTCAACCATTCAATTAATTGTGTGAGTCCACTTGGTTGACTAGTTTGTTAAAATGCAATTGATAGAAACAAAATAAAATACTTGTTTTCTTTGGGTTTTGTTCATGTAAAAAGTGTATTGCACAATGTTATTGTAATGTTAAGTAACATATTAATGTAACTAAGTTATAGGCCTAATTTTTTTGATACTTTGTAAACATGCATTATGTACTTGTAAATTTGTACATTTCAGATTTTGTATTACTAGTTTCAAGAACATTACAGTTTATGTATTCACCTAATATATAGTATGTATGATGAATAAATAAACTTTATTGATTGATTATTGATTGATTATTGATTGATTAATATAACATAAAGACTGAACTTTCAGCACAAACAACCTAATTTTTGTTAGCTTCCAACAGAAATCCTAGTTTCGTTTTGAAATATTTCTAGAACATTTCTTAAAACGTTTAATTAAATGTTCAATTCGAAAATTACAGAAAAATAAATTATCTCTCACTACAAACTGCAAAATTTTTTTTTTTATTTACCATATAGACAATTTATTAAGAATGCTGAATTAGAATATAACTACTGCACCAACTACCGTCTGGTTTGCGATATTCCTTTAATAGGCCTATTAACATATATTATTCCGTTATTTATTATCCGTGTGTATGAGATTAGGTTTTTTAGGTAACTTATAATAAAATAGCTTATTGGCCTAAGCTAAAATAAAGTTACCATGGAAACTGTACAGTCCATCACTTGAAGCCCCATCCTATGTTAGCTTATGTTAGCATGGTATAAAATTCTTGTTGAGCATCGTATCCGTAAAGAGTGTACCGTTGTTTGAACGGAATGCTTCCAAGTACGGACTAAAATTTACTTAAACTTCGGCCCGTTTGAGGCTCCGCACTAACTCTTTTCTATTAGATTCGAGTAGTGTCAAATTGTTGGTGCTGGCCCAGTTCAAGGTCACCTGAGGGATGACGTCATCGAGGTCAATGACCTCACCGATGACGTCATCGATGACGTCATCGATTGCGTCATCGATGACGTCATCACCAATGACGTCATTTCGATGACGTCACACCCATGACGTCACAGAAATGACGTGCTGATGACGTCATCACCCCTTACGTCATCAAAATGACGTCACCGACGCCACTAAGGTCAAGGTCATGCCGAAACTCAAAATTTTTTGGCACTTTTGCCGTTTCTCGCACTACGCTCCGAGTTTCAGTCAGAGTCCTCGTGACCTTGACCACTTGGAGCGAATTTTCGACGAGAAACGGCAAAAGTGCCAAGTTAAACTCGAGTTTCTGACATGACTCTGCCTAAATGGGCAATCGGTTATCCTTCAGGTGACCTTGAACCAGTACAACGCCCGCAATTTCATATTACTGTGACCTTGAAAACTTAACAACGGAGCGCCGACACCGATGCGCACCCCACGACAGCCACCGAGTGACTGACTGTCAGGCTCTGTGTACTCTAGGTATATGGGGAAGTGGAGGGGGAAATCTCAAGGTCATCCAAATGGAGTTTTAAAAAAGTTGAAGAGTAGAAAGACTACTCTTGTGCTTCCTGGGCGACTTCATCAATTTCCAACGGATCTGTAAGCCAATCCGATCTGTAGCGGCAGGAGTCCAGAAAACAGGTGCACCACCCATCAGGTTGTCCGTAGCACTTCCGACAATTGGTAAGATTGGAGAAGTGAAATTTAATACACCGCTGCGGACAACAAGTATAAAAGTATTTGGATTTGTAGATTTTGAAAGTTTGTAGTACCGGTGGTGGCAGCTGTTGGTTCTTGCATCTACACCTGCAACATCCGAAGCATTCACATTGCCGGCAGGCCAGCCCATCCACTTGCCACTTTGGTAAGAGGAAACACTTATCCTCACAGCAATAGGTTGTCCCCGTCTCTTCCTCCCAAAGCTTCTTTGCACAATATGTGACGCCTTGTATCTCCAAACACCTATGCTCGCAACACGAGATGCGCTTACTTTCCATAGTTGGTGTTTCTTTGACGAGGGAGCACGATGAAGTGATGCTGTGGTCAGTGGGAATGGGGTTTATATAACCTAAGGTGAGTGGAGGGGGAAAGGTCAAGGCCATCCAAATGGAGTTTTAAAAAAGAAAAGAGTAGAAAGACTACTCTTGTGTATCTATAGCGATTTCATTGATAGTGAGTGCTTCTGTATGCCAAGTTGATCTGTACTGACAGGCTCCTAAATAATGTTTGCAAAAACCTGCAAAATGATTGTTGCACAATTTGCAGCCAGTTAGCTGTTTTAGTGTGAATTCAATGCAACGTTCAGGGCAACAAGTGTACTTATGCCCTCTCATCTGGTACACATGGAATGTCTTCAACTCTGGTTTCGGCTTCTTCCAAGACTTGCACTTACACATGCATTGACCAAAAGCTTCACATTTTCTACACGCCAGGCCATCCGCAACATCAATGTCATTTGACCATGAAAAACATTTCTGTTCGCAACAGTAGTTGAGTTGACTCTCCATGTTGCTGTGGTGAAGGTGCGCGATGAAATGATGCCGCAGTCATTGAGAGTGCACCTTAAATAAACTCAGTGGAGGGGGAAAGGTCAAGGCCATCCAAACGGAGTTTTAAAAAAGATAACTAGTCGTCCTCCTCGTCCGTTGTACTTAGAGAGCTGTCAGACGAAGAGCCCCGTGCAGGTGCTCCCCAGATGAAAAACAAATCAATTTTAAAACGAAGACCAGGATCTTGCATCATCAATTCCTTTAATTTGTCACATACTAAGTCGACCTTGTGTAAGGTGTCAACAACAAGCTTCCAATTTGTTGGCTCAATATAGCTTGTAGTAGAGTCTGCCTCGCTGATAACCACATCCTCCGGCCGTATTGGAGTGTAAAGATGTGTAAAGTTCTTCGGCTGTAGCTGAGGCTTAGGCTGGCTGGAAGTGGAAGGTTGAGTGTGGACCCCTGTCGCATCGAAATCCATAGTCATTCTACATTCAATGTTGGGGTTTTCGTTTAATACATACACCAATTTCTCATGCAACATATCCACTTCTGCCGAGTCTTGCAGATGAACATTCCAGGAAAATGGCCATTCTTCATCCGTAGTGGAGTCAACTCGAGAAAGAGTGCTGTCCGCCATGATAGCTAAGCAAGGAATGATGTGAGCTACAGACTGTGGTAACAGTATTGAAAAGTAGAGGGGGTAAACCAAAAGTATGTGGAGGGGGTATTTTCAAGGTCATTTAATTTGGGTTTTAAAAAAAGGAAATAGTGGAGGGGGAATTCTCAAGGTCATCCAATTTAGGTTTTAAAAAAAAAGCAATGAAGGTTACTCCTCTTCAGCCTCGTTGTCCCCCACATCCTCATTAGCCTCATCTTCATCAACGTCAGACTCGCCGTAAGGGTAGATCGGGGACATCGGCGAATATTGTGGAGATTGTTGACCGTTGTTATCGTCCCCTTGCATTCTAACTTGGGACCAATCATAATTTAAATTCATTTGTATTATGATCCCAGGGTTGTCCCGCAGTATTTCCTTCATCCGTTCGCAAATTGTTTCCAAATAGTGTACACTATCGATCGACAGTGTCCAACCCGTACTTGTACCGACATCAGTAGTGGAGTCAGCTTGGCTGATGGTGTTGTTGTCTGCCATGGTTGCTTGTCGGACAAGGAATGACGGTTGATGTGATGCTCATGCAGGAACATGGTGAAGTGGTGGGGGGTGTGGTGGAGTAGTGGGGGAATTTTCAAGGTCATCCAAACGGAGTTTTAAAAAAAGGAAAACTTACAAAGTAACATTGAAACTTTCCAATTGATGGTGGCGAGCGTTTTCTTCTGCAACCTTGCCGACACATGTGACTATGCCATACAGTATGAAAAGTACAACCATAATAAGGCCGAACAATAAAAGATAGCCGTTGACTATCATGATATTTTCTGAGTGGATCTGCTTTCTTCGTATCACCCTCTCCTGCATCCTCTTCTCCAACTCATGGACGAAGTCACAGCAAACGTGAGGACATGTTTTATCCGTTGTAGGTTTGCCATTGTTGATGTTGTCGGTTTGGCTGTTGAAGATGGAATGAGGTTTCCAATTGTGATGTGCCATGTACATCAATAGTCAAGTGGTGGGGGAAGTTTCAAGGTCATTCAAACCGTGTTTTAAAAAAACCTATCTTGTTACTGAGCTCATATGTCAGTAACAAGATAGGTGTTTTTGCTCATTTACTTCTTTAATATAATGAAAAAATAAACATATTCTACAATGGTTAGAACAAGAAATACAACTGCTAGTCAGCTAAAGTAATCTAAGTTGTCCGGCTCGGTCTTCATGGACGTCGGTGAGGAAGCTGACGAGGAGTGTCCAGGCTCTTCCTTTGCCTGCCGGGTGTTCCGTATATTGCAAGCGTAAACTTGCACGTTTATACGGTAGCCTCGTGCCACCATCAGCTGCAACTCCTTGTACAAGTCGTTTAGCTCCTGCTGAGTCTTGATGCTCACCTCCTCGTAACTTGCGCAACTGACGTTCAGAGACATCCTGATGTTGCTAGGTTGGCTGCTGGAGTAGAAATGAAGCCGAGGCACAGCGTTTGGAGGTACATGAAAAAGTGGTGGGGGTAACGGTGGTGGGGGTATGGAAGATCCAATTAAACACTTCTAAACTTTTTCCATCGATACAATGGGATGGAGCAAATAGCACAGGTGTCCTTGTAGTTTTCAAATCTAAACATCGGTGCTAGAAATCCGAACTGTTTTCTACCACCTTCCTGTACGAACCGTCGAAGGTCTCTGACGGCAGCATCGCCACAAGACCTACAAAACTTTTCCCCGTCTTGGAACCTATACCAGGAGTATCCCGAATACCCTCTATTATCTTTCTTGTACTCTTTGATATCCTGCTTTACTGTTATAGGGATATTATCTTGTAAAGCCGTCTGGAATAAAGATGCGTCAGTTATAACTCGTTGTAAGCAAAGCTCGTACAAGGTGCTCATCGTTTGCTAGTTGGCAACAGACTGACCGTGTTTCGCATCCAAGCAGGTTTGAATCCTAGTGTGGTAGTGGGGGTAATTACGGTAGTGGGGGTAATTGTGAAATGCAAAGGTCAAAGGTCAAGGTCACTCGCGAAGTTTAAAAAAAATGCAACATATCAATACGTGACAAACTTCACATATTGATATGTTGCATTTTTTGTTTTCTTATTTTTTTTGTCTTTTATGATTTATTTATAAAACATTACAATAACATATGTACAACATTAAAACTTAAATCTAACACTGCTGCTTGTCGGCAATGTGGATGGTCAACTCTGTAGAGTTGCTACCTGTGCAGCCGTGGGACACCAGGTATAGACAGCCGGGTTGAATAGAGCGAAGGTCCTCGTTTTGTAGAAGATGGACGAATCTCTTGGGCAGGTACACCTGGAACTTGGGCTCATCCCCCGGAGTAAACGGTGCCTCGCTGAGACTGTAGCAGATGGCTTCCCCAACTGTAGTCTCCATCTTCTTCATAGCATGGATTATGTAGTGCTTTTCATCTTTTAGTTCAGAGCACTTCTTCACAGGTAATATTGTTGACTTGGAGTGAGCATTGAACTGCTCGACCAAAGTTTGAAGGAACTGGTGAGATGCCATGGTTTGGTTACAGATCGTCTTCTTGCTCGGAGATGTTGTCGTCTCGGAATCTCGAGTAATACTCATGCCAGGTCCCGGTCTGCTTCTCACTTATATACTCTCCGTTACCCCCACCACTCCCCACTTCCCCACTTTGAATGTAAGAGGCGAGTTTATAGGCATTTTTCAAAGCGCAATGTCTATCTTTATCATGTTCTGGGCTTTTTGTACAAATACATATTGTTTCCAGCATGTATTGATAATTCTTATCCAATTCCACATCACTAACCGGAACATGAGTAAATCCTTCGATCCATCTTTTCTTTTCCAGCCCCTTTGTGTAAATATTGGTAAACTTGTCTGAAAAGTGATGCATAATGTGATACAAGTCCGTGTAACTTGTAAAACCATCATACCAATCGATATGATGGAAGTGTTTCGAAATCCATCTGTTGGTAGTAGAGGCTTTACTAGTTAAAGACGAATAAGAACATGGTGGTTTAAATAAAAACGAATAAGGAACACTTGTATTCATGTCCAAAAACACAAGTTCTTTTATAATGAATCTATCATCATTACCACGAAACGCTTGAAACTCAATAATACCAGGCTTGGACTTTACTTGTTCTTCTTCTCCCTTGTCCATTTTGAAGGTCACACGTCTGCTCATTACGAAGTCAGGAGGTCAACTGATTTCCACACCACGGTAGGTACTACTTTTATACCAGGCCGTACAGTTGTTGGCGCGTTGGTGTATATTTAACGTGGGCACCGTCCCCAATAGGCCTAACCCCACAAAATGTTGGTTATTGTTTTAAAAAACTAACCATTGTCATTTAAGTTTCCATCTTTATATTTTCCTTGTTTTCGTTTTCATCACTAACACTTGATTCTTCTCCTCCATCTTCTTCTTCCTGTTTTTACTGATTTCTTATGTAGTTGAGCGTACTTTTCCAATTGTCTCCACATCTGTACTTCATGAGGAACTCTATTAAATATAGAAGTATCCACAGGTCCGTATAATATAGGTGCGTCCGGTTGTTTATCCAAAGTGTCTTCCAGATAATCTTTAATAATCGAACTTGAAAACACCAGTTGTCTCAAATATCTTGTTATAGGTTCAGTCACACAAGTTAAAATAAAAAACTCCTCTCGATTAAGTTGAATTTTGTTATCATGTCTTGTTGTGTCTCTAAACCTCAGCTGATGATCACCACGTTGTTTAATAATATCGATTTCCACATTTGAATCTAAAAGTCCTACTCTTGTCTTTCTTCCAAACATGTTACTACTTAAATAGCATTCTAGCAGATGCAAGTGTTTCATAAATGATTCCCAAGCACTGTCCGTAAACAAAATCATTTTTGGTCCATGAGTTAAAATTGCAGTAGGGGAATAATCTGTCGATTTCATAACACCGATTAAAACACTTTTGTCCAAACTGGAAGAGATTGGGTAAAATATTCGCAAAAATACCTCACTCAATATGTTTGGAGAAATATTATCTTCAATATCCCTTTTTCTCTTTTGTATATTCTTTCTTCTTTTACCTTTTTCTTCAACATTATTACTGGCGTGAAGTTGTCCGCAAACGTTTTGTTCACCTCCTTCCTGGTGACCTTGAAGATCTAAAAACTCAGATATCTCCTTCTCAATATCTACCACATTTTCAGGTGTACCACTAGGAGAAGCCATATTGAATACGATGCTACCCATACAACAGTAGGCAACAAACTGATGAGGAGCGGCCTGTACGCTCTGCTTTTATACTCGCGGAATGGAACAAAACCGGTTTTTACAATACATTTTTAACAATTCCAGTTAAAGGTGTGTATGTTACGATTTTATCATGTAGAATTAAACAGTATGCAGTTGTATTAGCCGGTATAGCGGCGTTAAATTCCATTTCTATTTTTATATCCACACTTGATGATTTTACAGATTCATTTTGTTTAGAACAATCGATTACAACTATAGGGTAACCATCTAAGTATTTTTCTGGTGATAGTAAAGGTGCATTTGTTTTACCGTAATATGAACTTTGGAATCTTGCATACATATCGTACAATATGCTGTACTTTTTATTAGCGAATGACACATTTAAATTGTCGTATGGGAAAAATTGTGAATTTAAATAAACTTTAATATTTTTTAAGTCACAATGATCAAATTGGCCTGCATGTTTGGTGATGGTGTCCCTTCTACCTGTTTGTAAACCAAATATAATATACCTGGCTCGTTCCACATAATTAGATGTTTTAACAGTCCAAGTGTGACGATCCGTAGTTGGCAAGCTGGGATGTTCATGGAATTCCCAACTTCTAAAAGGAATTACAATATCCCGATCAGCCTTTAACTTTCTTAATAGCAGCATCCTATGCTCGTCAGCTAATTTAACATGTGGAACTCTCCATACAATTTTGTCTAATGTTAATTTCCATTCTAAGTCTGCATCCGTTGTACCGTCTGCAGCTTTAATAATGTCTTTATCGTTTGAAGATCTCAACAAAACTAATTCTTGTTTAACATTTAATATTATTTTTCTATAGTCTTCAGCAAAACCAAGCAACAAACGTAATGGAATATGAAAATCAAAATATCCCTTTGCATCTGGACTGATTGTGTCATTTGTAGGTAAAACCCATCCTGCAGGTTGTAGTAAGTTTGTTTCATTAGGTGATATAGATGTTAACCCCTTTAAAGTTGTTGCAATACCTACTTTTTTAGTGGAATCAACTGTTACACCTGATATTTCGTATCTAATTTCATCAAATAGGAAAGCCATTGGATTATTTATAAATGGAACCTTTGTACCAGTAGTCTTACCATCCTTTTTAGTAACTTTTCCTTCAATATACAAGTAACTTTCACATGGTAGTGTGTAAATGTCTTGATTTTGTATGGGGATGCGAATTTCATCGTTATTGTTTAATTTCGATGAAGTGTAAGGGTTGTGGGTGTGATATTCTTTTTCCCATAGTGTTTCGTCGAATGTTGGACCCTGTGCTATATCCAGTATATCCATAATTGGTTAATTTTAATCCAATTCTCTCTAAGAAACGAATGTTCTCACGTGTTAACTCCTCCACAGCTGAAGAGCTACTAATGCGGTTTCCCGTAGGTTGTTCGCTTTTAAATGTTAAACCCATGATTTTGTATTAAAGTGTAGATTTTAAATGTAATCTAACCGTAATAGGCTCTTCTCTGAAGTCTACCAAGTTACCGTCTTGATCCAACACGCTCAACACGATGTCTGAAATGAAAGTGGTGTTCAATGGTAGATATACCAGGTTTTGTGGCTTTTCAACAATTTTAAATCCAGGTGGTACACTTGGGTAAAATGTATGTATGATATGGGTGTTAGCCCCATCCCTGTAAGCTCCTTGTATAATGTTACAAGTTATGTCTATACTATTGACTTTTAATATTGTTACTGTTTTCTTACCGGAATGTGTTATATCTGGTTCTAAAACAGGCTCATCGTTGGAAAATCCTAATAAATCACCAATTGAGTTTGGTTGAGTAAAATCTATATAATATTTGGAAGTAATTTCAGCTTTCATCGTATTATTATTACCTTTTAATGTTATATTGTCTTTTCCCATTTTAGTTTGCAAAAATTCATTTATATGATCAATTTCATAAGAACCTGTGGGTAACCTGCACTCTTGTAAGTTTGTAAATTTCCCACTGGCATCTTTCCCCTTATAATAATGCAATACATTATTTTTACCTTCCGTAACATTGGGAATAGAGTTGTAAGTTGTAAAATCCAATAGTGCCGCCTCCCAAAATCTTCCTTTTTGCAAGCGTAACGCTGGAAACAGGATACTTCGTAAAGTGGACGATTTTCCTGTTAATGACACCGTATAGGAAGACATCTCAATAATGACTGATACTTTTAGCTAGAAATTCCAAACATAAATGGCCGCATATTAAAGTATTATCAGGTTGTTCTCTTTTATAGTTATAATATATGTTTTTAGCAGATTTAAAGTAATTTTGAAGTTCTTTTGGTGGTGGCAAATTACCAAAACTATCAAAATAATATACATTGTTATTTAGTTTCTTATAACAAACCCAATGGGTGCCAGGGCCTTCAGTATTATCCAAATTTACAATTCCAGTCTCATTTTGCCACATTTTCTTTGGTAAACTGTTTCTCATGAATACTCCGCGGAAAAATGGAATTTTTAAACAGGAAATATATTTAAATAATTCAACATTAGTTAACGCTTTATGTGGTATAACCAATTGATTTCTTTCATTTAATACGCACGATAAGGTCTTAGGTAAAGACCTGCCCCGTTTTTTACCATTGACCACACGGTGGGCTTCTTCCTGCCTTTTCTGGTAGATCTTCGTCTTCTTCTTATATTTCCTCCATGTTTTCTTGTTGTGGACTTCCTTTTTACCCTTCTTCTCCTCCTTCTTCCACCTCCTACTGCTGTTTTAGCCTTCATACCTGCTGTTACTGCTAAAGCTGCTGCTTTTTCTGCTATGCTAGCGTCACTTGATTTTACTCGTTGCCAAGCTATGTCCGCAAGCTTTTTGTCTGCAATCGACCTGTTTTTTGAATCGGCAAACGTGGAATATGCGATATCGTGTTTTTTACAAGCTTGATCTAACTTATTTATGCCAGGATCGCCTCTTTCCAGTCGTTTTTTCAATTTAGTTCCTGGTCCGCAATACTGATAACCTCCCGGTATATGGAATTCGTATGGTAATGCGTCTATTGCTCTATTTACAATGGATCCTACTGGAAGTCGTTTTAAAGCTTTACTTAACCTCATTTAACCTCCTTTCCTTACAGTGTCACGATATGGACTGATGTACTGGAACGTCATTATTGTCCTTTTATAATCAAAATGTACAACTTATGTGTTACCTCTATGACGAGTTGGACATAAATAAAGTCGTTTATTGTGATCTTATATTAAATATCAATATCACCCCAATCTGATGATCTAAATTTTTGCGTATTAGGGTTAATAAAGTATTTATTAAAAATTTCCCTTTTAATCCAACCACCTCTAGAGGATTCAGCAAAAGTATTATGACTCGTTTTTCCTTGAAGAATATCCGATGTAAAATGGTTGTGTAAATCAAATAACGCATTACCTAAAACTTTTACAAGAAAATTAACAGTGACGGCATTATCCACATGTTCAGGGTCTTTAAGGTCTGTTATACGTTTATTATTACAAGTATACACTTTACTATCCTTTAATGATGTTGTGATGGTTTGTCCTACAGTTGCAGCATCATTTGGATCTCTTCCATTATGCAAGTTTTTTATTACTTTATTATTACATGTAAAAAATCTAAAAGAATGATCTGGATCTAGATGTACGGTTTGTGATAAAGCAGCTGCATCTTGAGCAGTATAACCCAATCTCATATTTGATACCCCTTTACCCATGCAATCCCAAG
The DNA here is from genome assembly GCA_030545055.2 of Neoaliturus tenellus. Lineage (NCBI taxonomy): Eukaryota > Metazoa > Arthropoda > Insecta > Hemiptera > Cicadellidae > Neoaliturus > Neoaliturus tenellus. The sequence continues at coordinate 25,656 of JAQYXR010000776.1, forward strand.
CATTATTTTTGTATGTTAATAAATTAAATTTTTCATTACCTTGAACAAAGTCATCCCCTTGCTTCGATACTACTTGATCTTGTTTTACAAAAGAGGTTGTTTCTTGTTTTAAGGTTTCCATCATTTGACCCACTGTTGCACCATCTGATGGCGCCGAACCATCTTTAACATTTGCTAAATAATGCAATCAATTAGTGTTTACCATAGGAAAAAATTGGGGTAGTTTTGATTTCTTTTGTTTCTTATGTTTTTTGGGGTGCTGAATCCGAATCTGAGGTTTGCTAACAAAATTTCTTGACGGAACATTGTCAAAAATGGAAAAAATGTGAAAAATTTTTATTTTTTTTTGTAATTTTTTGCTTATAACTCAAGAACTATTAACTTTTCGTAAATAATGCATATTATAAAAATTAAAGTACACAAAATTTGCTACAAAATGCACCCCATATTTGTTATTCTCCGATGAACCGTTTGGGCTCCAGGGCTGTTTGAATATTGGAGTTTTAGCGAATTTACCCATAGGGAATACGCTCTTACGGTAGTAGTCACGGTAAGACCTAAGACCGGGACCATGTTAATTTTTCGTGTTGAGGTCCCCCAAAGCAAAAAAACACCGTTCATTCAAACTGATTTATATGTATATATATATTATATATGTATATATGTATGTGTCAGTGAACACGATAACTTTTGAACCGAAACTCCGATTTTGATAAAATTTGGTACAGGGGTGTAAGGCAGCATTTACTTGATCGAGTTCGCAAACCAGAATGATCGACCTACCGGAAGGGGTAGTTTTGGGGGGTTTTGTACCCCAAAAATGGGTTTTTTGCATTTTTCATCAATAATTTTTAAAAATATTTAATTTTTATTTTCACCATTGGATTTAGCTAAAAAAAACACACAACTTAGTATTTTTAAGCTTTGCTCTATCTCATTTGGTTACCGAGATATTAAAAAGTCAAAAAACAGTACCTTGTATTTTGGGGCTCCAACATTAATCTTATGGAGAATAAGGATGTGTTAATATTTCACTTATTAAAAAATATTTGTGGTAGAAACTTGGTATTTAGCTTTATTAGGTTGAGATTCAACCATTTATGTTAAAAAATCTTGGTTTTTGTTCTTATCATGGCAGCAAACCTGCATACTCTTTTCCAATGTAAATCATATTGAGAAAAGGAAAACTCTTTTACTTATGGACAGAGATTGATGAAACTTAGTATGTATCTTCATATGGTCGAAATATTTTTTTTTCGCTAAAAACCTATTTTTAGTGTTCCCCGTGGCAGCACACCTACATACTCTTTTACGATGTGTATCATTAGGAGAATATATAGTCATTTATATCCCTATTTATGAGCACGTAATGAAATTTTGTTTACGGGTTCATCTAGTCAAAATTAATATTTCTAATTTAGAAATTCGCTAAGTAGTACGCAGGTCTGCTGCGACGAAGGGTATTACTATATGGGTTTGTAAGGAAATATAAGTTAAAACTTGCATAATGAATGTGCATACCAAATTTGATCAATTTCTGTTATTTTTATTTTCACCATAAACCTGATGGGGGAAAGTATATAGGTCTGTCGCCATATGGATTTTGCAAGTAAATAAAGGATATACCTTTTCTAATGAATGTACATAAACAGTTTTGTCAATAAATAAGCAAGATAGAGGGTTTTGTTGATTTCCCATAAGAAAACTATGGAAAACTTATATTTGGATTTTCTCCATAACCATATAAGCTAAATAAAAAATTCAAAATACCAAATTGTTTGTTTTTTTGAGCTCTTTTAAATAGTTTAGGTTAAATTTGTTGAATTTTATAAACTAAGGTTAAAAAAAGCCAAAAACCAAAAGGTAACCCATTTAAAACCCCATAAAACCCCGTTAATGTTGTCCGATCATTCTGGTTTACGAACTCGATCAAGTAAATGCTGCCTTACACCCCTGTACCAAATTTTATCAAAATCGGAGTTTTGGTTCAAAAGTTATCGTGTTAACTGACATATACATATATACACATACAATATATATATATACATATAAATCAGTTTCAATGAACGGCGTTTTTGGCTTTGGGGGACCTTAACACGAAAAAGTAACATGGTCCCGGTCTTAGGTCTTACCGTGACTACTACCGTAAGAGCGTATTCCCTATGGGTAAATTCGCTAAAACTCCAATATTCAAACAGCCCTGGAGCCCAAACGGTTCATCGGAGAATAACAAATATGGGGTGCATTTTGTAGCAAATTTTGTGTACTTTAATTTTTATAATATACATTATTTACGAAAAGTTAATAGTTCTTGAGTTATAAGCAAAAAATTACAAAAAAATAAAAAATTTTCACATTTTTTCCATTTTTGACAATGTTCCGTCAAGAAATTTTGTTAGCAAACCTCAGATTCGGATTCAGCACCCCAAAAAACATAAGAAACAAAAGAAATCAAAACTACCCCAATTTTTTCTAGCGAGGGGAACTTTTGAATACAAATTTACTGGATTAAAACAATTATTAAAACAATCTATAACCCCTACATCACGTATGATACAATGATCTTTAATATATTTTAGATTTACAGCATCGTTTTCAGTTTTTGGATAACCTATATCATTAATAACAAATTTATAAAAAGAAAATCCATCTTTTGTCTTTTCAGGTATCAAGGAATGTAAATAGCGTCTATTTACGCTGTCTTTTGCATCTTTAGGGTCATCTACGTTGGATATACGTTTATTGTTAGCACTATACGTTTTCCCATTGAATTTTAACGTATTTTTTAATTCAGATGACAAATAACCTTTGTTTATTGCATCACCGTTTTGATTTGGTTTACCAACGTTGATAATTCTATGATCTTCTGCATCATATGTGTTATTTTGTAGTCTTAATGTTGGTGATATCTTTTCCTTTAATATTTTTAACTTTATTGCATCATTTTCGTCTGTAGGATCTTTTATGTTTTTTAACCTTTTATTACTAATATCATGATCTCCTTCAGGTGTTTGTGGTAAACCAGCACTTCTTTTTAAACTATTCGCATAATATAATCCATCTGAGGAATACCGTCCGAACTTGTCGACACTCATGGTGCAACTGAATAGTAATCTAGGGAGTAACGCATTTCTATGAGATTACCCCACGGTTTCATCCACTAAAGCCACCCATTCGTTTTCCAATCCAGTATGACCCGCTTCTTTAGCTTCATGTATTAGTTTCATTCTATCCACCAATTTATTGATATTATTGTAATAAATCACATTTGTGTTATATAGTTTCTTCATTAAACCTGTACCCGTAACAGACTTACTTCTTTTTCTTCTTTCCTGAGCACTTACATCTAAAGTGGATGCCATAAATCTTCGTTTTACAGGTTTTCTTTGTGTTAACGGCATTGTTTGTCTTCTAGTTGGTATTAACTTGGATACAAATTCTCTATATTTTAAAGACTTAGATCTAAATGGAAGTTGGTCAGGTAAATACCTTCTCCTATATGCATTTGTCTGTTCCAAAATATTTTTATATGCTTCCATGTCTTTTTCTTTCACTAACGATACTGAAGGCTTATTTTCAAATAATAATTCAAATAATCCTTTTGTGCCCTTATACCTTTGATCACCAATGACAATATTATCATGTTCGTCAACGTTTAACGGGCTATTACCTATCATTAAACCATCTTCTGTTAATCTCGCTCCATAACTATGGTAATTCTTATTAGGAATTGTTCCGAGTAACATTTTTACCATGTATTTCCTTCCTAAAGGTCCTTTGTTATGAATGTTTTCACCCAACAAGCTTATGTTTGACGGTCCTTCTCTTGCCTCTTCTCTTTTTTCCTCTTCACTAGCAGTTGGTGCTTCTTCAGGTCCCCTTTCACTATATCCTGGTGATTCTAGCTCTCTTTCAGATTCTGCTCCGGTAAAGCCGCTGTATGTAGAGGATTCCGGGTCTTCATCACTAAAACCTTCATATTTTACACTTTCTCTTTCAAACTTTGTGATAGGTGCAATCGCATCTCCTTCCAATACAGGTTTCGCAAATTTTTTGTTTAATTGTTTCAAGGGTTCAGTAATGGGTTTAAAAGTAGATTCAAGGAATTTCTCCCTCTCGCTAATACCTAGTTTCAATGCTCTGTTTTTAGCCCGAATAGAATCACTAAGTGATTTTATTTCTTTTACTAATTTTTCTTGGTTAACCATGTTTGTAGCAAGACGTGTTGTACAACAATGAATGTTTTATACCACGTTCAATGTATTAATATAAATTTATCAAATCCTATCCTGTATCGACCATTGTTTAGCGGTTGTTCCTTCATAATTGTTAGGAACCCATACTTTTCAGCCCAAGCCTTTCCACATAACTCTTTAAATCGTTCAAATGTCATATCCGCATTTACATGATCAAAATATATATGTTTTAGGTTGGTTTCGTCCTGTTTAAATACAATTAACATGTTTGCATTGTCTCTAATGAGTTGTTTTGGTATTTTGCTGTAAGTTTGACCAATATAAATGCTATCTATGTTGTTATGTCGACCCATAGCGAAGTAATTTCTTATTGTGTTTTGGTTTTCACAAGATACATCGTCGAATATGAACACGGAGAATGGTTTAGCTTCTTGTGGTTGCATGACACTCTCGCTTGCATTAAACTTTAAATATTTAACTTCAGGCACATTAGTCAGTATCTTTTCCAATAATTGATACTTTGGTTGTTGTAGTGATTTTGAAAATACATATAGATTGTTAAAACTTAATCCTTTAGGGTTTGTAATCAAATTGAATACTACATTAGTTTTTCCACAGTTGGAAGGTCCAATAGGAAGGTGGAAGGTTTCCCACTATTGAATTCTGAATTATCCACTGTGAGTTCATCTATATTATTAATAGTAAAACTCTCTTTTTGTGGTACTATCTCCATCCTTTGTAATGGTTCAACCTAAAATGATTCTCTATCGTTATATCAAATCCTTTTTAGGTATCCAAGAATCTTCCGTCTTATTAAATCCTAACCATCGTACTTTGACCTTATCTTTTTTCCGTTGCAACACCTTTTCAACTAAATATACATCGCCTACTGTTGATTTTAACATTTCATGTCCATAAAACCCTCCTTCAAGCAATTGTCCTTTATTATCTTTTAAAATATATGTCTCAGGTACTGTAGGTTGTACTTTGAATACAGTAAAAACCTCATTGGTCCAATTTGGCAGATATCTTTTACTGAATACACCTTTATATTTACTTATTCGCACTTTATCACCCACATTAAATTTTTTAGGCTTTAGTTTTTCAACTTTTGGTTTAGTATTCATTTTTATACGTTTTAATACAAGGTTTTCATTTTTACTAGTTACTTGGTTTGGTTTCATCCCGATAGTCCTATGAAATTTGTTATTGTAATCGTTTATAAGTTTTGGTAACATATCAATCCATATGTGCGATCCTCTGTTGGAAAACATTTTATACATTGCACTTTTTAAAGTTCTGTTGAATCTTTCGATTATTGAGGCTTTTACCTCTGAATTGGTTGAGTAATGGTTTATATTGTGTTTTTTCATTAAATTTGCAAATTCCTTATTAAAATATTCTTTTCCATCATCTGTTTGTAAATGTTTAATAGTATGTTTGTCTCTTTGTATAGCTGTTTCCATTGCTTTTGTAACACTTTTGCCACTTTTATCTTTTAGTGGTAAAGCATCTGCCATTTTTGAAAAACAGTTAATAACAGTCAATATGTATTTATATCCTTTATTTTGTTTGCTATAAGGAATCATTTCGATTAAATCTGCTTGATATAAATCATTAATTCCTTTTATCACCGTATTTCTTCGTGGAAACTTTCTTCTTGCAGGTTTATGAAGTTCGTTGACAATTTGTTGCTTCAAGTCCTTCATATTGCAGGTTTCAATGTTTGTTGTATCACATGTATAATCACAATGAATGTTGTTTTAAATATTCACATCATTTATATGGGTCAAGGTCATCCAAACTTGTGTAAAAAAATGGGGAACACGGCGTTTGACTAGCAGTGTTCCCCATTTTTTTACGGAAGGAAAAAGGAATAAGGTCGAAGTTGTAGAAGGACGAAGAATAGGTTACTAGTTGATAGGGTTTAGAGAGTAGTAGCCAAAAGGAAGAGTGTGGATTTTGTCGGGCATAATGTGTCTTTTATCATCCCGAGCTGACAGCGCTTTTTTAATTTCGGTGACACTGTAGACTTGATGCTTGAAGCTTCGGATATTGTTGAATGTTGCTGATATTGTAGTATCTTCAAACAAACAAGTCTTGTAGTGGTCAAATGTCACGTGTTTTTTTCAAATAAGATGTCTTCACTCCTTTTGCTTTCTTGACTGTCGGTGTGTTGTTCTCGTGGTACATCTTAAATGAATACAATTTCGCCATCAGCGCCACTATTTCTTCTAAAGGCATTCCATTTGCTTCATCTTTGAATTTTCCAATTACTTTTTTATTTTTTTCATTAAAATTTGGATGGTTCTTCGGATAGTCAGAAAAGTCGAAATCTTCTTTGTATGGAAAAGTCCTTAGGTCTTCATACATGTCCAAAGTCTTTATCCAGTAGATAAACGCGTCCGTATCCATGTATGCGACTCCAATGTTTTCCCTTCCGTAGTGTTTAACCATTTTGTTATAATGGAAATCATACATCAGGGTTTTACTTATGTCCAAAATCGACATACCTATGTATAACGGACGGTCCATGACTATTGTTGTTTTCTTCATACTGACAGCGACTAGGTTTTCGTTTATAATCATGGATGTTCCGAAATTTGGTTTTTGCACTAATTTTTCCAATTTCCTAGGATCACTCACTAATTTTACATTTTTGTGTTTTCTTTTGTTCTCCAAGGTCTTCCCAAAGATGGCGTTGTTCATTAATTTATAAAAGTCCTTTTCAAATGCTGTTGTCGCTGCAGCTCTTCTTGTAGTGTTGGAATCAATGTATGGTTTCAACCAACAAGACTGGGTGAATTCAATTGCTCTATGAATTCTCACTATACGTAGACCCAATTCAAGAGCCTGTTGAACTACCCAGTAGTGAGCCACATACCGATCTTTATTCTCCAAGGTCATCATCAATTTTGGCCATCTTCCTGTCGGTGAAACTTCAGTCTTGGCTAGGAGAGGCAAGTCGTAGTGATGGTCATGAAGGTGCTCCGGGTATTCAAAATCACAGTCCAAAATATAGCCTTTTGGACCATCCTTTGGAATCTGTGAGATGTCTCCGATGGTGGCCGGGTCGATCCATTTGAAGTCAGCGTAGGGAAGCGGATTTGACATTGCCCAACCATAAAGGTTGTTTGCGTCAAAGTAGCCAAGGTAGACCGATGGTTGTTGCTCGTCGAAGCCGGGGATGTACTTGTTGTTGGCTTTGACATGACGTGTTACAGCTTGTGTCAAACCGCCCCGTACACCGGATTCCATCATGAGCACCATATCTATATCTGTTAGAAGTTCCAATCGACAGTTGGTTGACTTTAGCATAGCTTGCCATGCTAATCCTGGAGATGTGTACGAGTGTAGAGGGTCCAGTCCATAGGCAGAGAAGCAGGTGTTTCTGAATTCTTCCATCACATCGCACAGCAGAGTTACGTCCAATTTTATATAAAAGTCAGAATATTCCCCTAAGGTTTGAATGTTTAGTTGGTTCCAAACATTACAAGCATGATTGTAGTCTTTAACGGAGATTTCACTTTCGTTTAATTTGCTATTGAAGGCTTCAATCGGTGGAAGACTGGTTTCTTCAAATTTTTCTGCAGAAGTTATGTAATCGTAGGGGAACACTCCTTTACGTAATACTAAGTCCAATTTATCTTCAGATACAATTTTGCTGGTTTCTTTTAAGTCTTCTCTTCTTAGGTTCTCTGACAATTTGGCTAAACTAGATGGCATAAATCTGTAAGAGTCTACGAAGCGAAGTTTAATTTTACCTACTGTTTTTGAAAAGCTGATGTACTTTTCCAATGTTGTAGCAAGAACATCAATTTTACCGTCATCTCTTCCTAACTCTGGAATAATAAAGTGGGAGTCGTAGCCGCTAAGATTGTGTAAAACGACAGGAATAAAGTTTGGCAGTTTGTAATTTATATTGCATGAATTACAAGCAGCTCCTCTGTATAACCCTGTCAGGTGATCGTGATCTCTTACTTTTGGATTTTCTTCACTGAACATCTTCTTGCATAAATAGCATCTTGTCGCTACGTTGTATTCTTCTTGTTGATTTTGGTTTAAAGGTTCCATAGGTACAATATTACCGAACAAGCGTTGAACCTTTCCAGCAATATCGTACAGTTGGTCTACAAAATACTTAGCGGCTTCTTCACCACGGTAGAGTATTGGAGTGGATGTTAAACCATAGTCTTGCAATTGGTTTTCAGACAAGGTTGATTTAACTAGTAGACAAAAACTGTTGGGTTGATGCAACTGATATTTTGTTCTTCTAGTCACTTCGCCGTCCGGCAGCTCCTGTGGTACTAACGTTGATTCAAAATCTGCGTAGACCACTAGTGGGATTCGGTATTGGTGAACTGTCTTGTTAAATTGTATTGAAGCTCGGGTAGGCGGTGGAAGACTTATCTTTACTTCATAGTTCTCGTTGCAAAGTCTTTTATGTTCCAACAACCAGTCTAATCCTCCATGTCTTGAATCTTTCCAAGAAAAGCAGAAACATCTCTTGCAGACTGTAATCCTATTTACTCTTTTGGTCAATTGTTTTACAACTAAGGCTTCAAAGTCCTTTATCCATACATAATGGGAAATTTCACCCTTAGTTATCAGTAGCAAATCCGTGTGGTTTCTTTGCTCAACTTTTACTACCCGCAAAGGATAAACGTTGTTCGAATCATCCAGACCAAAAACATTCACTGAAACGCCAGGATTTTTCTTTTCAAATTTGTCTATGTCTTTCAATGTAACTGGGTAGGTGAGGCCTTGGAAGTTGTAGCGGTGTTCATTTTCGTAATATTCTCTACCAACTCTTTCAGGATGATCTTTAACATACTTGGTTAACATTGCATACTTGAAACATTCATTACCTTCATTTTGCACATTCCTACACGATTTAGTGTTTTGGATTTTCTTTGGTAAAGGGATAAAACTACTACTTCTTAAACCATATCCATGCTTGTGAACCCTTACATCCATACCTTCAATTGATGACAAAGTCCATCCAGATCCTCTTCCTTCATGTTCTTGGAGTTTGGTTATAAGTTCCTCCAAGCATTCTTCAATAATATCATCAATGTTGGAGGTGAAGGTAAGGGTTCGATTTTTGGTAATGAATGCTCTCAATGCTGTTTCACCATCAGTATTGTTAAACATAGCCTTTAACACCATTCCAAATTTAATAAAATTTAGCCTTTGTAGTTCTTCCCTCAAAGTTTGACCAACAAGTTCCTTAGCCTGGGTTATGAATGTTTCCAGTTCCAATTGAACGTTATTAATTTTGAAATGTGTTACAACTCGTCCTGGCAAGGCCGTGGTGCGCAGTTGTCTTACATCTTCCATATCCTCTTCTTCGGTGTCCTCTTCTTCGGTGTCCTCTTCTTCAATAGGTCTTCTAGCAGTAGATGGTCCAGCACCAGCGAATTGTATCACACTAGGTCTTCTTCTTTGCATTTGCTGTAGATAGCTGTCCCAGTAGTCCGTCTGCTTCTGGTGCTCTTCCAAAAACCGGTCAATTGAGTCTAAGTCTATTTCATCCATGGTAATATCTTCTTTTCTATCTTCGTCTTCATGTAATTCTCTGTGTAGGGTGAAAAGATCTTCGTCTTGAAAGATTTCCCCACAAATGTCGCAAAGAGCCATTTCAAACAGTTTGGCTTTGAATGCACACTCTGTGAATGTCCACGCAATAATGAGCAGCGCGCTCGACCGGGACCCTTTATATCCGAGGCAGATAGGTGGGGAAAGTGACGTCATATAGAAACAGGTTATCAATCATGTGCTAAATTTAGCCTTTACACAACCGTTTGTAATACATTTATCAGTAGGCTTGATAAATTGATGATATTTGGTCTAGATTCAATAATTTGTACAAGTTTTTTCAAAGACGTCTGTTTGAGCAAGTTTATATAGGTCAAGGTCATTTGGAATTATTATTTTGAGCGGGGGATAGAGCACTAAGCAGCATCATTTCCTACAAAGTGCTCTATCCCCCGCTCACATTGTTTTTTTTTTTTTTTTTTTTTTTTTTTTTTTTTTTACTTTTTGTTTAAAACTTCTTACAAAGGAGAAACATCACCATCAGAGTCGGAATCATCCTCATCACGGAATAGGCAGCGATGACAATACATAATTCTTCTGGCAACTAACATCCTATCCATTGGACGATGAGGAGTGTCTTGTTCTTCTTCTTCTTTTTCAATTTCCAATTGGAATTCCATTTCCGACTCAGATGATGACTCTAATGTTTCGTAGGCGTGCAAGTCCACTTCATTGTCCGTTGAACCAGCTTCGTCAGAGTCCGTTTCAATATCCATTATTTCTTCCTCCTCCTCTTCCTGATCAACCGATGGTAGTTGGTCCTCTGCTTCTATAACTTCTACAGGTATTACCTCCAGAATTGAAAGAATTCTGTCGCGATGGAACACGGTGTTGTCAAGTGGAGCCATGGTATGAAAGTGGTGTATCTATCCAATTGGTTTGCCCTTTTTATACCCCCACCAACTATACAATTTATGTGGGTCAAGGTCACGTAAAGATACCCTTTGAGCGGGGGATAGACCACTAAGCAGCATGCTAGTCCATTGCCGCAAAGTGATCTATCCCCCGCTCTGTTCTACAAAACCTCAATCAAGTCCAAGTTTGAGTCCTGTTTAACACATTTTATTCTAATTCCATATCCAATTTAAAAATTTCAATTTCACAAGGTTTACATTCTTGATGTATCAAACACTCCAGGTCCCTAAACATATCGTCCAGTTCGTCCAAATTATGATGTCCTACTTTTAACACATGGAGGTGGTTCATGCTTTGCATTGTAGCATGACCATCAACAAACAAGTTTCTTTTCCACGCTAACATAAATTCGCAGTTTTCTTGAAAAATCCTTCTCACCAAACACTCATACACAGCCGTCAACATGTCTCTACAGTTTTCATAATGCACCATCACAGTATACCTGTCCAAGTTAGCACCAAGAAGAGATCCACTCATTTTTCTAGCGTTCTACTGGAAAGTCCAAAGCAGAATGAAGGCAAAATGTACAGACCCCCTCTTTTATACCAGTTAACCGGTTGTCCTTGCTTATAAGTGGGTCAAGGTCATCCAATGCTACCCTTTGAGCGGGGGATAGACCACTAAGCAGCATGTTAGTCCATTGCCGCAAAGTAGTCTATCCCCCGCTCTGTATTCTACACACACACACACACACACACACACACACACACACACACATGTCCCTGTCTTTTCATTGCATACCTAATATATATTCACTACCTTCATCGTCACTATCACTCATCTCCGTTTCTACAAACTCCATCGGGTTAAAGTTATATTGTTTCAATTGTTCTTTTAGGTTTTCAATTTGTTGGTCCTTTACTTCTAAAACACTGTGAAGGTGTGATATGTAGTCCGCTGCCTCGTTGATGCTTGCTACTCTGGGATCGCCTAACTTCAAGCTGGGAACTACACCCTGCAGCCTGAAGTACGCCATACGCCTTTCTTGCTCCTGCCGTTGGCCAGGACTGAGCAAGCCTTGCCCGTCTTGGCTCACCTCCAGCAAGGTCCGTAGCATCGGAGCTTTGCAGGCGTTTGCCCGAGCAACAGTTATGCTATGGAATGGTCAAGCAGGTCCACGAGTAGCAGGCAGGACGTTGGCAGCACGCCTTCTTGAAGAAGAGGAAGACCTAGAGTTGGAAGCCATGTTAAGATGTAGTATTCAGCTAAGCGGTACAAAGCAGAATAACCAAACTGCACATCAATACCCGTATATATACACTTATCAGTGGTGGGGGTACTGGCTAGCCTTGGTAAAGTGGGTCAAGGCCATCCAAAAACATTACCAGAACGGGGGATAGATCACTAAGTGGCATGTTAGTCCATTGCCACAGAGTGATCTATCCCCCGCTCTGTATTTCACATTCACCCACACATTCATACAAACACACAAGTCCCAGTCCAAGTCTTTACCCACACACCTATCCACTCTCATCCTCACTATCATCACTGTCCAACAGGCTTTCACACTTCCTAATTAGTTTTTCCCATTTACTCCGGATATGAAGTAGCTCACTGCGAGTATTCTCTAGAATTCTGTCCCTTTGCTCTATGACTTCGTCGTACCACTCGATGATGCTTGGTGAAGTCTGAGTTGATGCGTCCGTCGTGGTTGGTTGAGAAGCTCCGCTGCTTCGCAACTCCTTCCTCACAGGACCAAAGCCGGAGAATCGGACACGACTCCTTGACGAAGGCCCCGATCGGATTGGTCCAATGCTCGGGCTGGAGTTGGAGGCGGCCGGGCCAGAGGTAGAGGCTGGGACGTTCATAGCAGACATGGTGGTGTTCAGCTTAACAGTGTAAAGCAGAATGAGAGGACGGTTGATCACCACTCCTATATATACCCATTTTTAGTGGTGGGGGTAACACGAGGGGGGGGGGGTAAAAGAAATTTTGCTTAGTCTTCCCGGTCATCAGTTTTACATACCTTTAGCACACCCATTATTTTGGTTTCTTCAATAACTTTACACACCTCAAACACCCAAGCAAACAGCTCATCTATGTTGTTATAATTAATTTTTGTCCAGTGTTCATACTTATGAGTTTGGTTGTTTATAATACATAAATAAAATGTAGACCCATCTCGTCTTATACAACACTCAACTTCCATTCTATGCCGGTTTAGCACTTCCCAAGCATTGTGTTGATCTATCAAGAAGTCACCACCTTTGTAATTGTACCGTGACATGTTTACCACGGAGCACAGAAACAGACTGAAGCAAATGAACGGCTCATACAAGCTTAGTAAGAGCGTTAGAGTGGGGGTATCACGTGATACACGACATTAGTTGTAAGGTTAGCACTTTACTTTAAACAGTAATTTATATGGGTCAAGGTCATTCAAACTTTGAAAAATTTTTACCTCCAAACACTTGTAGCATGCTACAAGTGGTACAATTTGGAGGTAGGTTTTAATTTGTTAAAGATTTTTGTAACTTAGTCTTCACCCTCAAGGACACGGTTTGAGATTGTCCCAGTGATTTTACATCACCGCCAGGTTAAAGTATTATACAAGTCAAGTATTTTTTTTTTTTTTTTTTTATTAGTTGACTTTATAATACCCCTCTCCCTTACTTTAAGAGGGTTAGGACTAAATTTGGAAAAAATAATTTGGAAGAAGAATTTTTGTTTTTTAAATATCGTCCAACACAACCTAACAATTTAGAATTTCTTTTGGTAGGCCTACATCCTAATCCATTTCCCACACAGATTGGCATCCTTCCCTTCGTATTAGATAGCCTTTTTATGGATGAAAAATTGTCTTTGTACCATCCGAACGGGTACTTTCATTGTATGAAGGCTGCCATCACCTTTTACAATGATTTCTACTTTGGCATCGAAAGCTCCATAAGTTTGAACAATAAAATAATATTTTTCATCCACTTTAAGTCTTCTAATATCAAGCGGTTGCGGACTGTGGGGATGTCTGGGTTGGGATGTTTTAGACCTAATGTTGTTAAGACTGTAGGGTCTTACTCTCGGAAGATTGATATTTTTGTTCAAGTGCGTTTGGCAACGGTCTTCATCTAAAACAGCAAACTTCTGACAGCAAAGAACCCCAAAGTCTTTTGACATATACACGTAATCGCATTTATTACCCTTGCCAGCAGGGACTTTAACACGCTTACGTTTTTGTGTTGGACGCTTTACTGGAGTGTTTTGGAGCTTGTCCGGTTTAGGCTGGCTAGAAGGAATAGGGGTAGAACGCTTTACGCGGTGAAGAGGAAGGGAGCAAACAATTTTGGGTGGGGTAGGAGAACGTGTTAGGTCGATGGTTGGTAAGGTAAATTTGGATGTCATATCAATAGTAGGATAGGGAGCGTCAGAAAAGATAGATCGACGGGGTGGTTTAACAGGTGTTGGTGGGATAGGGGATAGAGGTAGAGGACATTGGGATTTGGTGTATGAAAGGATTTTTTTGTGAACGGGAGTATGGGGTGTACTTCGGCTTTGAAGTCTTCTTCTTCTTCTTGTCGTCCTCCTCCGTCTGGGAAAACGGCAGCATCCGAGTTGGAGTCCGAGGAAAGGGAGACAGCTGGAGAACAAATCAATCCTCGGCTGGTCCCAGCGGCAGTTGTATTGGTTAGCGCTGGCATCGATGGCAGAAGGCTGGTCACAGTCGTGATTACAGCCAGCGCTTGCCGCAGGACCGAGTACTGCATCGTAGTGGTCCCAGACGAAGAAGGCGGAGTAGACTGGACAGCCGAAGTGGGGTTAGCAGAAGAAGCAGAAGCTGGAGGGTAATTCTTCAATTTCAAACCCCTTCAAACCCATTTTAAAAGTGAAGAAGTGAAGTGAAAATATGTAATATAAAGATGCAATATAAAGATGCAAAGAGCAGGAGCACCGGTCAACACGAGTGTTGGTGGTCCAATGAGAGGTGCATGCAACCCGGCCGCCTTATATCCCCACCGACCATGGGTGAGCCCCACCCTAGGGTATAGAGGTAGGGGTAGGGGTAGGGGTAGGGGTAGGGGCGGGGGTGGGGGGGGGGAAGTGTGGGGTGGAGGTGTGGGTGGAGGTGTGGGGTGGAGGTGTGGGTGGAGGTGTGGGGTGGAGGTGTGGGGTGGAGGTGTGGGGTGGAGGTGTGGGGTGGAGGTGTGGGGTGGAGGTGTGGGGTGGAGGTGTGGGGTGGAGGTTGGGGGGGGGGGATGCTGGAGCAGTCTTTCCTATAATTAGGTCAAGGTCACAAAATAACTTTAAAAAATAAAGCCCCACCTGGGGCATTTAGGTTGCCATCGCTGTAGCCTCCAAAGAGACCCAACTATGGACAACAGCAGACTTGTATGTTAGTAATACCTAACCATTAAGGATTTAGAAAACTACTGTATTTAGGTCAAGGTCACGGAAAAATTTTAAAAAAATAAAGCCCCACCTGGGGCATTTAGGTTGCCATCGCTGTAGCCTCCAAAGAGACTCAACTATGGACAACAGCAAACATTCCAATGTTGTCTGTCCTTCACCACGCAAGACTTTTACACATTTACTGCATTGCTAACAAATAACTTTTTCAAAAGCTAACAAAGGTCATTTACATAATTTTGAGAGAGGTTGAGGACAACCCTAGTGGCTTACGTCCTCGGTCCGAGTGCAGAGGCCGCCGCAAATTGGCCACAGCTGTGGTCTGCATGCCAGCGTACAAACGGACCGGTTCCCAACCCAGCCGCAATATTGCCTGCCTGAGAGGACCCATGCTAACATTGGTATAAAATGATTTTACACGGGGGCCTACTCCCGTTCCCTATCTTTAATATTTAAGTTTAGCAATGCATTAAATTTGTATAAGTCGTTACTAGGTCAAGGCCATACAAACATTAAAAAATTTCGGCCCCCGTACATCCATGGCGAACCACGAATGTTCGGGGGCCTTGGGGACAAAAAACACAAATAGCTAACAAAGTTTCATTTACGTAATTTTGAGAGAGGTTGAGGACAGCCCTAGTGGCTTACGCCCTCGGTCCGAGTGCAGAGGCCACCGCAAATTGGCCACAGCTGTGGTCTGCATGCCAGCGTACAAACGGACCGGTTCCCAACCCAGCCGCAATATTGCATGCCTGAGAGGACCCATGCTAACGTTGGTAAAAAATAATTTTACACGGGGGCCTACTCCCGTCCCTATCATTACAATTTACTTTGAGCTGTGAAAAAGGCTCAAGGGGGAGTGCTAAAACAAGCGTATACACTTTAGATAGATATAACACACACTTACAAAATAGGTTGAGCTCAACATGGTAAGTGCTGGAACAAGCATATACACATTAAACACATATGACATAAAAGACAAAACAAGACACACAGGATAAAACACAAACAAGACACATAGGAGACATGGGGTACAAGTAAAACACTCACATATAAAACAATTCCTAATACCCAAACGCAAGCGCAATGTCTTAAAAATAATACAAGTCTTAAAGTTAGAGTAGACTTCGCTAAACAGTGAAGGCGCCTTTCAGTGTTTAGTGAGGCCTATGGCTGTCCGTCCCGATCGTTCACGTTCAACGCTCGGGAGCGGACTGCGAGCCGGCTGTGGCCGGGCCGCCTTATATCCCCACCGGTCTCCCCCGAAGGGGCGGCATGGGGCGGAGGTCCACCCCGGGGGTGGAGGTCCACCCCCATGGGGGGGGGGTCACCCAAAAAATGGAGACGGGGGGGGGGTCCACCCCTCAGGGGTGGTTCAAGGTCACCGACTACACTTCTACTCTAAGTCTGGTTCAAGGTCACCCACTACACTTCTACTCTAAGTGTTGGCAATACCCCCACCATATTCGAGTCCCTAAGCTACGCGACGGCGCTCATCCAGTATGTCTCAGGCTTGCATGCGGTAAGCATCGCTACTTTTCTACTCTGTTCCTGTAAGTGTTTTACAGATTTTTGCCTCAAGGTCATTACATTTGGACTCTGGACAAACTTGGTTTGGATTTTTTTCTCTGATTTTCCCCAAGGTCACTGCACTTTAACTCTGGGACGATATCGACTTGTAGTATTTCTGTGTTTTGACTCAAGGTCATCACACTTTAACTGCGGCGTCGAATTATCGTACTAGAGGTGCTCTGGGACGATATCGACTTGTAGTATTTCAGTGTTTTGACTCAAGGTCATCGCACTTTAACTCCGGCGTCGAATTATCGTACCAGAGGTCCTCACTAACCTAACTTGTAATGTTTGGGGTGGCGTTTTCACGCCACGTAGTATTACCATGAGTGTCCAGTCCAGATTTTAAGTTAGATTAGTTTTACTGTGATCTTTTCCATTTCCAATTCGTTTTGCCAAAGAGTGAGGTGTCGCTTTATAAAGTAGTATTTCTCTAAAGTTATTGGGGATTGCAGGGATACAATTAGTTTATTTAGAAGACTCTTTATCTTGGAGTTAAACAAAACTTCCACTTTGACTTTACTTCCTCGCCCCTCACAGCCTAAGCTGTACAGGAATGTTTCTTCTAGTGCCAACTCGGGCCAAGAGAACAGTGTGTTGACTGTAGGACAGCTCATGGTGAAGTGATGCGATACTCCAGCGTACAACCTCACCTTCCCCCACCACTGTGACCTTCCCCCACTCCTGCTGTTTCCCCCACCTCTTTTCCCTTCACTCATGCGCTACAAGCAGTCTCTCAGTATTGCGCGGACTTTTGTGAGGGGAAGCCATGTCGCGGGACGCTTTAGGTAAGAAACTTAGCCGTGTTAAGACTTTATTAGTTGCTCACTGTCCACCAGTCAAAGTTAAAAGGGTTTCGACTTTAGCTAAGTGGCGCAAACTGTTGCGCGGACACCCTAAGTTTTATACCAAACAGACTAATGTAAGTTTTACTGATGAAGATTTGTTTAGAATATTGGATGAAATGACTTTTCCTTGCAAAGTTCAGTTAGTTACTCCCATTCCTGACAGTTTAGAGTCTTAGTCTCTCAAGCCCATATACCTAGAGTACACAGAGCCTGACAGTCAGTCACTCGGTGGCTGTCGTGGGGTGCGCATCGGTGTCGGCGCTCCGTTGTTAAGTTTTCAAGGTCACAGTAATATGAAATTGCGGGCGTTGTACTGGTTCAAGGTCACCTGAGGGATAACCGATTGCCCATTTAGGCAGAGTCATGTCAGAAACTCGAGTTTAACTTGGCACTTTTGCCGTTTCTCGTCGAAAATTCGCTCCAAGTGGTCAAGGTCATGAGGACTCTGACTGAAACTCGGAGCGTAGTGCGAGAAACGGCAAAAGTGCCAAAAAATTTTGAGTTTCGGCATGACCTTGACCTTAGTGGCGTCGGTGACGTCATTTTGATGACGTAAGGGGTGATGACGTCATCAGCACGTCGTTTCTGTGACGTCATGGGTGTGACGTCATCGAAATGACGTCATTAGTGATGACGTCATCGATTGCGTCATCGATGACGTCATTGATGACGTCATCGGTGAGGTCATTGACCTCGATGACGTCATCCCTCAGGTGACCTTGAACTGGGCCAGCACCAACAATTTGACACTACTGATTCGAAATAGAGAATTTTGACAAAACTGCGTTCTTTCCCACATTATTACAGTAATATTGTTTTAAGGCGACTTAAAATATTTCAACAGTTTAATGGATGGTAAAAAGGTTCGTCGAATATTTAAATATGCATAGAAAATGTGGTTAAAATATAAAAACTATTCACTTTGCGTTCAGGGTATTTCTTCTTCATTGTTAAATTAATGCATAGTATGATCCAGATGAAATGTCAGGGTGTATTTTTAGAACTCCTCCCTCAAGAATAACTCAGAATTCACAATTCAGGCTGTTATTCTTCCTAAGATTTCCCGCGAGATCATCATAAAGCCTTCCTGCTTACTAAGAATGTACTCTAGGAATAAGATGATCGAGCACTTTCACATAGAATTGTAACTAAAATTATGAATCTTAATTAATGATTACTATTATCTCCTATTTTGGAATTTTTTAGTATTTAATGACTATTTTATAATGAGAATTGCCGATTTAGTTTAGGGATAGATTAGCTTCGAAAGAGTTGATTAATAATAATTCATAAATATTTAATACTTTATTTAAGGTATTTACTGTGCATGTAAATGTATATTATTATTTTAAAATAATATTCTTGTCTTTCAAACATATGGGGTTTCAAATCCCAAACTGTTATTTGTTAAATTTTTTAAGACAATTTAATCAGTTCCATGATAATTTAGCTTTACATGTTTGGTCTGGAGGGTCTAATCACTTAATGAGAACGATGGAGGACCAAGATCTAAGAGGAATGTCCTAGGTTGGTGTTGGCTGATTGTTTTAAATTATGTTTGTATGTATAACTATAGAAGAAACTCTTGAATAAATATGAATAACTCAACTTTTTTGCGTGCCCCAAAGCATGAAAAACTTACTTTGCAAAAAGCATGTACTTTGCACTTATACAATTTCACAGCAGATACATATTTCTGTGGTTATTAGGTATTTCTAAGGTTCCAAGTTCTAAGGTAGTTAAGTTTCCAAGAAGCCTAAGATTTACGGTGAAGGCACGTGACTTTCTAAAATGGCATGTGCTATGTCACGGATTCAACAGGATCTAATTTATCATGAGATTTGTCACGATCTCTTTAAAAAAAAATAGAAAAGTGTCGTTATATATATATTTTTATATATATATTATATATATAAATATATATATAACGACTATATATATATTATTATTATATATATATATATATTGTTATTATATATATGAATTTATAATGAAATTTTAATCATTATTACCAAAACATAACGACATAAAATCGCCACAATTATGTAACAACATTTTATATGTATATAAGAACTCCGGTTTGAAATCAAATCTTGACGAGATTTGTTTAAATAGTAGTGTATAATATTAGACGAAAAAGGGCAGTAAAATTAAGTATAAATAAACTCCGTTTCAAAGATGTATTATATTAAATCTTGTTCATTAAAAGACTTGATTGTTTACAAATGTGCCAGATTCCGTAAAACAAATCTTTCAAAATACAAAATTAGAACCAAAGTTCTTTTATCAAATAAGGTATGAATTCAGTTACATTAAAATACGTAAATATGTACTATAAATAACCTCTTTGGTCATAATTTTGGATTATTCAATTAAAATTATTAGTTAACGTGCACATATTAGTATTCTACTTTTTATTCTACTACCCACACAAACCTCAGTAATGTTTTTATGTTGCATTTTTTTTAATGTTTGCATGTTTATGTTGCATAATTTTACTGTTGTGTACATCAAGATTCCTTGTTTTTATTGAAGGTTGGTGTTTATAGACCCATCGTCAAAAAGAATTTTTATAAGCAACAGAAATAAATCGATAAACTTAAATAAGTTTGAAAATTCACTTAAAATATCAGGGTTTTTACTTTGTTGCGCGAATGTATATTAAAAATTCAGGCAGTTTTCGAGGTACCTAAAACGAGTGAATGTCAATGGTCTTAATGTAATGAGATGGGGAGGGTCAAGAGAGTTGGTGATGAATAAATGATATTTCAGTAATTAATCAAGACTCACTCGCCCATGCCCACTGAAAGCTTCCATGCAAATTAGAAATAACGAATGTAATATTCGTGTGTTGTGTTACTGTATACCACACCCATTGTGATGACTGGGAATTTAACTTTATGTTTTATTTTTCATGACTCACCGACAGAAGCTTATTCAAATTTATGTACTCAGCATCAGTTCAGTAAGGCGAATTATTATAAAAAGTTTATCATAATAATAATAAGTAGGGGGCCAGTGCAGCGCAATGCGTTGCATTTATCGAAGTGCTTGGTGATCAAACATTGCTCCATTGAAATTTACCAAGTTAATTTGAATGAAAATTAAACTGTAGAGTAAATTAGATTACACCATATTGGTATTTCATCAATCGATCTTCATTAATAACTCTCCAACTTCCCAATGTGAAAGTATTGAGATTTTGTGGTTTTTCTTTTAAGTTTAAATTTAGCTAGGATTACATGATGGTTTCTGTTCTTATACCATTTCGCCTTAGAGCCTCTGCCTAAAAACTCCTATGAAATGTAGAATACATTCACAGATGTTTGATCTAGATAGGTCATCATACATAAAACGTTAATGACAACAGAAGAAAAATAAACATTTCATTGCAACTCCTCGGTTCTGTATGAGCTATGCAGCACCCACTGCGTGGCTGTTCTTCTAGAACTGTATAAGGTAGACGTCAACATAGTGAAAGATCCCACATTATTACTATTTTTAACAAACTAAATCCTCTTTCCAATGTATTACAAAATTTAAAGAAAGAAAACAAAACAATTAAGAAAATCTACATTTTTTGTGTGTCCATTTTGATTTGATTCGGCATTTATATTTTGGTTGAAATTTTGTCCTTATACACACCATTTTTGCAATAAGCTTATCATCAATACTGGAGATAAAAAACTTTGAAATGTTGCCTCTTTTAAACAGGTTTTTTTTTAAATATGTGTCTAGCATTCTAACTTAAATTTTTTATAGCGTCACATTATGGTTAACGGTAACTATACAAACTATCCCTTTTATTAGTTCACAGCAGGTTGAAAACCCATGCGCAAACATTTAGTGTTCTATTTTAATTTTTATTGTCTTTCTTTGTTGCTTCGATAGCAATCTGATAACTCTTAAGACCCACATAAAAAATTTCATTTTCCAAACTTGTTTATGTGCATCAGGAGAATGATTTTTTTTGGGTTAAATTACTAAACTTATTTTTGTGCCAAATACAGATAAATACAAATTCAAGCAAAATCTACCTGCTACATTTTGAGAAAAAAGTAAAACGTAGAATTTGTCCCACACAATTGAAAGTCCTTGAATTAAAGTATAGAACTGTGTTGATATTTCAATACTGTACCAGTTCAATTGCTTCCATTCAGCATTCAGATAGATTTTAACATGTGTTTGTCTGTTTTACTATCAACAGCTGTTTTAGTTTGAAATTCAATAACAATTTGTTCTCCATGTTACATCTTATGGACAAAAAATGAACTTTGAGGGCTTCCCGTGACCTTCAGAATTGAAATATCAAAAATCTTAAACCTTATTGCAAAACTACGAACTGAGACCATTCTTTTGACAACTCAAACTTTAAAATTGGTCCAGAAATAAGGGAGGAGTAGTGTTAACAAAAAAAGGGCATCACGTATTATATATATATAGATATGTTTACGTTATACTGTATTTAGTTATGATATAAGTCATTAAATAGTGTGTTGCAAATAAGAAAATTATTGTCAACAAAGTCAAACACATTATATCCCTTTAAAAAATACAACAATTTAACAACCCTAATGCCGTCGTTGGAAAAAAAGGTGGAATTCGTGATTTTTTGTTACCTATACAAGAATACCGTGTAAATAGTGTGCAGAATTTCTGTCTCATGGGGATTAAAAATTACAAAGTAAGATAAAATAATTATATATTCCTTAATTTTAAAACACAAAATAGTACAATTACTTTGCACCTAATTAAAATGCACCTGGGATGTTCAACTGAACCCAATCCAATAACTTTAAACCGAAGAATCTCATCCCTCATTTTCCAGAGAGGAGAGCATGATTTGATGCTAACAAATGATGTTGTTCTTCACATCATTTGTCAGATGGCTTTGAAACTATTCAACTAAATACAGAACTTTGCCGGCTGAATAGTACACATGGAAACTTTCGCTTTTAACTAATGAATTTTTTTTTTTAATAAAAGAGGTTAATATGTTTTTATAAAACATTTACCAGGGAATAAAGATTATAAGCATGCCTTTCAATATTCTGTTTAATATTAAATCAATGTTTTTCTAATATTGTACATGCTAGAAATATAGTGTTATATATAAATAAAAAATTATAGTCATTTTTATGATAAATTAATTAAATAACTACCAGGTTTCATGGATATAATGTTTACCAATCCACCTAACATAAAACACAAGAGTTGTTTAACATTAACTTTCTCTTAGGTATATATCGGTAAATAAAGCATACACTGAGCATCAGATGTGAGGGTAAACCAATTTATAAAGAGGGCCCATTCGGCAGCTGAGTACAGACCTGTCGATAAAGTTGACAAGTGGAATTGTGTATTCGGTCATAACAAAACCTAGCGGTCTTAACTGCACGTAAAAAGTTTTAAAGTATTGATTTTGCATTTTTTTTTCATTATTAATTTTGAAATATATTTTAAGTATATGTTTTCCTCCCAGAATGTTATCAGGTAGTCATAATTTACATTACAAAATACTATATCTAGTACACTAAATCACATACATTAAATCAGATTTTTGGTAACGATTATTGTTAAAAAACGCCATACACTTACAAAATCCAATTCATAGAACACGTTTTACTTTGCAAAATTTAACATTTGTTGGTTAAATTCTCTGAAATTAAAATTTTTGGGAAAGATATTGTAATGTGGCATTTGTATACAGCACTAGTGTCCTGTATTAACCTGTATAGTAGCATAGTAGCATATTTATAATAACAATGGAATTTCATGATTATAACCAACCACCTAGATAATTTTTTGTTATTTGCACTTAGCCTTTTTGAAAAATTGTTTGCTCACACTGATGTCAGGATTTTCGAGTGGCTATCAGGTCATCAAGCTCTTAACCAACACAGGTTAACAAGCTTACCAAGGTTGACATGACAGAGTGTCATAGGATAATATGACATAGGCTACGTTGAGATGTTTGACATCTCAGCATGTGATTACTGACCAAACCTTCACTGCCATCATGTCATAAATTTATGTATGTATGAGTATTTGTTGATTTATACTATAATAAATACGAAAGTAGAACTAAAATTCGTGTTTGATAAATTTCAAACACTAAACAAAGTTAGCAAGAATCGTAAAATGACAAATAATGATGATAAATATGCCTTATATAGTTCTGTTGACGAGAATATGTATTCAAGCAACGAAGAGTCCCTGATAGAGTCTGGGTTTGCTTTAGATTCAGTGTTTGTTATTCATGAGTTAGGGAGGAGACGCTGAGCGGGGACTTATGTAGGACTCCATCCCCAGGGGAGGGGGCAGTGGCTTCTAGATGACATGTGTTCTCTTTATATAAACTGTAGAGTAGAAATAATGGGTTAGCTGACACGGGTGGTAACCGAGTGTGTAAATGTCAAATTTGGAATATTGAAAACAATTTTGGAATTATCTTTACTAAAACTATAGACAGTAACGACTACCTAAATTTTACATAATTAGATTTATTTCAAGATTTTGTAAAGCGAACCTTTATAAAATGAAGTTTAACTATTAAAATTCTTCGTTACTTCACTAAAATTTTGTCATAATTTTAGTATTTTTATAAGAAATGGTATTGTGAGCATTCTTATTTGATCGTGAAAGGAACAGATAAGGCCTAAAATTATTCTTAATTGGTATACATTTCAATAAAATTAGTTTTTTTATTAAAGGCAAACGTCAAAATTAACGTTAACTTTAATTACATAAATGACAACGCAAAAAACCTTTGAAACTGAACTTGAAGCTCTTTTCATAGTTGTACTTTTATGTTCAAAGTTTTTAAAGTAATGTTCAGGGGCAAAACCTTGGGTTGATATTTTAATATATCACACAATAACCTTTCTTCTTATTTCTACACCTACCGGTATTCACATTCCATCAATCTTTTTTAGTGCAACATGAAATCTCATAGTTTAATAATAAAACTATTCAAAAGATCGATTGAAATTAATTTCTAAGCCATCTCATCTGGTTGATTGTTTTCTTTTCATTTTTCACTAAGGGATTGTAAACACAATTTAAATTGATCCAAATTGAGAAAATGGGTTCTTTGTTAATAGCTTTGCTATTTTCCCATTTTAAAATTAAACTACTGAACACTTTAAATTTATAAGCTGTAAAAACTTAAACGAAGTATTAAATAAATAGGATGCCAAACGCTAATATCTACATAACGTCTGATTTTCTTATATAAGACGCCTCTTTAAAAATTAGAATACAATATTTAAACTTATTAAAATACATCGGATACATGTAGATGGTTTTAAGCTATTTCCAAGAAGGCAATTGGGAGCTTTTGCATGATTGTATTACTGTACAGCAATTGGCTAAATATAAATAATAAAGCCAAATGTTATTCCAGATCAAATATAAACTTTTGTTCTTGGAATTACCGCCAAAAGATTAATATTTGAAAAGCTCTTCCTCATTCAATATCAAAGGTAAACACTAAACAAGGAAAAGTATACTATGAATGGTTTTACTTACTATTTAAGTACTTTCATACTTAATTAAGTTTTTAAAGGTGAAAACGATGCATGTGCATTACCTTAACTATTCATAAGCCAAATATAAACAATTAAAATCTCAAATAGCTTGTTTTATAAAAACGTAATATATTCTTTTAAAACAAGTGTTTTGTAATATTTATAAAATGAACTCCGAAAAATAATTTTATTACTTAATCTCATTAAAGCATACAAAATACAAGTGTAAATTTCAAATAAATGTTTATTAAAAACGCTCATTATAAAAAAAATCTTATTTACACCAAATTATTTAAGGGGCACTATTACCTTGAACAAGTTATTCTATTCAACAAAATCAATTACATAAATTAGCTTATTCCACATCTTAGCACTATGTTGAAGTGTTTCATCGTCATTTAAAAGGCGCCAGTACAAATTGATGCATCCAGAACACCATATATAACTGTCACCATATATGTCATGATGATAGTAAGGAGAAGACTAGTAATCGCATGCTGCTATGTGATACACAACCACATTATGTAGCCTAATGTTAGTCAGGTAATCCCAAAGTCATGTTCACCAGAGTGAATTAGTTATAGTTATTAGCAGTGAATAATCCTACCAAGAACACATTACACAGTAAGGAAATGTACAATAGTAAATAATAACAATGTAAATACGTCCAAACAACGTTGTTATGCTAGAAAAAAATCTATTTTGTGTTTCTACTTAATATTATTGATAAGAACCTCGATATAACGTTTCTCAAGGTGTCATACAAAAGAAACGTGTTATTAAAGTGCTCGTGTAAGCGAGTGACGTGCTATAAGGGTCAACTTACTGACATTTAAACTTATTTAGTCTTATTGAGGTGATTTATTTCTTTCTAGTTTTTTCCTTATTTTAGCTTTTTCTATAGCGAGTTTAGTAGTAAAAGTTCAAGTTCATAGAATGTTAATGTTATAAACCAATGAAATGCACTAGATAACTACACCGTTAAATAAAAACCATTAAAAAATTGGGTTTATAATTGGTCTATAAAAAGTGTGTCGTTAAATTCAATAGTCAACCGCGTAAGATAACTTTTCCAGACATGTTTTTGTGCTTCCTATTCACTGCCACTATTGAACTGATTCGTAAATTTAACATAGAACTCAAAACGGTACCATAAAAGCTTAGCCGAATACGACATAAATAAAACCAATAACCTATTTTAACAGCAGACATGCAACTCTTGATAAAAAATATGTCTCCTAAAGGAAATGTAGGGAGGGAGATTCCTAGAACTGAGGATAAAGACATTGTTTACTTCAAGATATATATCAAACTTGTGGGAAATATGGATGAGAAAGGTGATCCGTGTTATGAGATACTGAAAGACTCGAGTCACCGAGGGCTAATTCGTTCTATAGAGGTTCAGGAATTTTTAAATACGTGTTATAGAGGTTGATGTGCGGTAATTTCAAGTGGCAGAATACGTGCTATCGAGGTATTTATAAAAAGAAATTCGTCCTTCAGAGGTATTATTAACATTGAGTGTTATGTTCAATCAACGGGGACTATAAAATATTACTTTCTATCGAGGCTCTTTGTAGCGAGGCTCTAATGTGTATGTATTTATTTAAATTTACCTCGTGGCTTTAGACGATTATTGGGAGCTAGGAAACCGACTACAACCTGACGACATATGTATACAGTCTTATAATACTTGATTGAGTTTCTTTTATCTATTGGAATAAAATATTAATTTAATGGCCAGGAGCATTTCTTGATTAATGATAACAGTTTCAAAATGTTTGACCTATTGACAATAGTTTATCGGATTGTGAAGATTATTAAGTAGCTTAGCATATTAGGCTTAACAGTAAATATAAAATATGGAACAAGCATTCAATTCAATTCAGTTCTTATCATTTTTACTAATAAAGTTTGTACAATTACATGTACAAAACTGTTACATGAAATCATATACAGATTATGTAGAATGGCATATCCCTATGTGATAAGTACAGAAATACAAAAACTAATAATAAGAAGTGTCTAAAGTAAGTTTATGAAATGAATATAATTTTTTGTACTATTTTTTTGTAAGTTTATAAATTTTTTTTTAATGCTTTTTGAAGCTTTTAATTAGAATGAAATCTTTAGCAAGTTGGTTCAATAACTTTATGCCAGCAGAACTGGGCTTCTTAAAATGTAATTGCATTGAATGCTTATGAGTTGCTGGCTGATTTTTTTATATTTATAGTGTTAAGACTTGAACAATTCATAATAATACGTAGGATTTAACTATGATTACTTTAATAGGCCACCTCGAGGTTCATTAAGAAATAAAAATGTTTTTATTCCAAATATTAGTGATTTTTTCCATATGTATGTTTAAGTAAACTTTTAACAAATATTATCATTAAGTAATAATCTGTTCCTATAGATGAATTACTACTATTTTATAACACTAAACGCTATGTTTTGAATTTATGGGATGAGATATTATAATTAGATGCGGTATTTAATTAGTTCTTTCAAATAAACCAAAGGCGAAATTATTGATTAGCGAAGGAACGAATCTGAGATATTGTGGAAAACACGTTCTATGTCCCTCAATCCTAGAAGGAACCCACGTCAGTCTCAACTGTCACTCTGTCTATCAATTCTCCCAAAGTCTATCACACCCGTCTCTTAAATGTTAACATCTGCCGAAAAGGGAAAAGATTTATCCTTTTGCCAAAGAAAGATTTACATTAATTTATGTCCCCACTAAAATACTTAAACCTTTTCCTACCAAATCATTAAAAAAAATTGATATTAAATTTAATAGTTTTAAATTATTTTATAAATTTCTAAATAATAAATAGATAAATAGTTGCTAAACACGCCTCTGTATGTACGATTTTTATTAACCTAAAAATTTATTGCGTCTATTATAATTTTAGCTATTTCAATTGCTTTGCAGTAATAAACAAGGCGATATTGCTACTTTCTTAGCTGACTCACGTCTTAAGGAAATTTAAATTAAGTCGTTAATAAGTTTAAATTTTTTTAAAATACCAGTTGCGCAACATCATTATTTTTTCTTATTACTTAAAAAAGTTAACATTGCCGCATTCCTGTATTAAAAGTGTGCTTGATGAAACAATATTGTTTTATTACCAAAACCGTAGCTCTTCCTGTAGCAAAGATTTATGCTTGTTTTCCACAACTTCACGTATTAATCTTGTTTAACTCGTTAATTGTTGTTTTGACTCTGAACTTCAAGTTTCTCTCTTTTATTCATTATTTTAGTGGCCGTAGTTTCTACTAATTTAGTTCCAATTTGTGGAAATTTATATCGATTCCACATTCTTCATTCTTATTACCTACATGCTTAAAGTGTAGGAATTCACTCTTTTTGTGTTATTTAGAGATTAATTTTATAATATTTAATATAAGACACAAAATGATAATAATACATTGGTAATTTAAATATCGATCGTTGTCCTTTTCCCAAACAGTAATATTTTTATATAACTTAAAAGAATTAACATTGCCAATCCTGTCTTTTTATTATAAACATCAAGTAGGAATGACATCTTAATTTACAAATATCTCAACAAAGCACGGTTTCATTGTTTTGATTTTTTTCATTCCTGCAGTTATATATTACAGGCTTTTAAGGTGTACTATTAGGTCGGCAAAGTTCTGTATTCACCTAGGAAGTTCCAAAGCTAATTGAAAAAAAATGAGAAGAGCGATATCATTTATTAAATTTATAAATAAAGCATTATCATGCTCTCTTGAAAATGAAGGATGTTTTCCTCAGAGTTAAGATGATTAAGGTTTATTCAGTAAGTTCTCAGTAGGCCTATAAATTTCATTAAACGTTAATGTTAAATCAAATTACAAATGTTACAATTGATTTTGAAAGTGGAAATTTATTAAAAATTATATCAAATACTTGGTGTTCTGTAAATGTTCCTATAGTAAATATTTTGTTTACAAAAAATAATTAGGCAAACTGTTGCGTCTCAAAACTTTTCAGTAGTTGTCGATCCCCAAGTTAAATAATGTCACCAACACATTATGAGTACTTGTTTATTAATTTTAGAATACAGTATAGTGTTTATTAAGTACTATAACACTGAGAGTGGTTTAATGTATGAGTACATTGATGGATATTGATTCGTTGTTAAAGTACAAGGATGTACTTTAATTTTATTAAAAACAATTACTGAGAAAACTTATAGAGGTAGGTTGTATCATCGATTGTATTAATTGGTCTAATTTAATTGATGGGTGTATCTTAAGGTTTACTTAAATTTAAATTAAATATAAATCAAGTAATTTGGCGACGGATAGAAATGAATGAGAGTTAATTATTCTATGAAATATCATTAGTTTATCGCTCCCACAACTTCATCTCCCTTACGGTCTTAAACAACTAACAAAACATAAACCTTTTCCGTGTAGGTAAATAAAGAAACTTCATACATAATGTAAATGCGTATTCATGCAACTGTGGAGATGTTTTGTTTTAGAGTCCATTTCATCATCTATTAAATGATTATATTTGATTTTTTATGTTATCTGTTACGATATTTTGATGTAGATATAAAATTCAATATGCCAAGCCCCTAAACATGGAACTGTATGTGAAGTTTGTCATTATAATTCCTTAGAAAATATATAGATTCAAATGACTTGTTTTGCTTTATTTGTATCAATATAGGTTCAACTGTTAGTGAATGTACTCGAAAAAAAGAAATTCAAACCAAGTAAATGGCAAAAAAATTAGCATATGAAAAATAAAAGAACAGTAACTAATACATACAAAATTTAAACATGCTTATTTAAATTATTACAAAAAATGATTTTTACGATATCTTTTTCAAGCCACATCATAACCTAAAAAGCGGCTATTGTTAAATTTAATATCTAAAAATTATCATGAAAACAATATTCATGAAAAGTACAGTAATAACAAAAAAGTTTTATAGATAAAAATAGAACTGAGTACATAATTAGTTTGTAAAATGGAAACTTTGGTTTTAATTTTGAGTCTTTTCGAAGTACAAACTCATTTCTCTTCATTTGCAGCTGAAAACAAGAGCAGAAACAGCTAAGTATCAAAAGCAGCTAAGTATCAAATTGTACCAACGATTAATAAAGTAATTTTAATAATTAAGAGAAAAACTGAATATTCTGGGTTTACTAAAAATAATGGAGAAAAAACTGGAAATACAAAATAATTTTTGGTATTTCCAGACTGGTAACGTATGTGAATGGGTTAAGCCCATTTCAGGGGTATTTTAGGGTGGACTAATATAAAAACATTTTCCGTTCCCCCAGGAAGCCTCCTCACGTGGTATTTTATAATTATTTCATACATACCAGTTAGCCTTTGGAGATTGTAAAACTTGTGATGGATGGTGTTTAGTTGATGGATGGTTACGTTACAAGAGTCCGTTATCAAAATCCTCAATCAGCGTGTTTTGGGGCTCCCCGGTTGTATTTATAACAATTTTCCTGCAATATATAAATAGTTGTTTTTATCACATGAAAACAAAGTTTCTGGTGATCATTCGTGCTTTCAGAAAATCAAATGCGCTAAAATACTCTATAGGCTGTTGTGATGATTATGTTTCAGATGTTTTAATAACATCATGGTAAAAAGAAAATACTATTTAAGAGTATTTTATATCACTTTAGTTAAAATGGAAACCACATTTTCATCATTTTTTTTCACATTAAAGTACCTTGGCTTTATTTCAGCAGTTGTATTGACCGTGCATTAACTTTGGTCGTAAGAGAGCTAAACACCCCAATCAATAAGATTGAATTTATTTGCTTGAGGGGGAATATATATGTTAAAATATCTCTAATCTGCGAATGAGATTTTTATAATAATTGGATCGTCCTGCTGTGAATGTTAAGCTCGAAAGTCAAATTTTTGTACTGTAGTTGAATCTAGGTTAATTATAGTCAACTACGATAATTTATACTTATAATTTTTGCGTCTCAATATTTTGTTCATGAAAGATTCGTCAGACTGGGTCAATGAATTTCCTATAAAAAATATTAAGATAATACTTTCAACATCTAATTGAACTTCAATTATTGTAAATATGACTTAGGCAGTATTCCAAGCGCTTTATTATTTTGTCAACTATTACAACATCTGTTGAAATTAGACTCAGTCAACATTTGTTCAAATGTAAAAAAAAAAAACTCATGGATCTTCCCAAGATCGCTTCAAAATTAGTTGACGTAAACCAAATCGTGGAAGGTAACTTACGTAACATATAATTGTTTTGTGGCGTGGCTTGACAAAGGAAAATAAAAGAAAAGGGCAATAAAGTCAGTGATGGTATCAGGATGGCCCTTCTAAGCCTGGTTAATTAATGTCGCCCAGTTAATCCCATTTGCTTTAATGTTTCGCTGCTCTTACCTTGATGGTTCATAAATTTACTATTTAAATTTTGTTAATTTATCATAAAAAAGCATAGCCACTAATAATAAATTAACAACTTAATAATATATGAACATAGAAACTCCTAATAAACAAAATAAAAACTATGTCACTACTCTCTTTATAGATTAAATTATAAACTTAATTTAACTTACTTCACAATTATCTCATTTTCTGGTAAGTTTATTAACTGTAATTAAAACTTAGTTTATTTAAAAATATTTGTTTTATTGGAATAATATATTTTCCTGTATTTATTACTATCCCGTATATTTAACCTAGTTGTGATATAGTAGGCCCTACTGGGATATTTGATTTAAACACGCCTATT
>JAQYXR010000777.1:0-57242 GCA_030545055.2 Neoaliturus tenellus
AACAAACATGGCGCAAGGAAGAGAAGCAAATGATGCTGCAACTGTAGGACAGGCTATCACATTATCACAAATGGATAATAAAGTGTATACTTGTAATAATAAACGTATAACAGAGCTTAAAGACCCTGATCATGCAGATCATGCTGTAACTGTTAATTTCCTTGTAAAAGTAATAGGTAATTTATTATTTGATATGCACAATTATATTGCAGATAAAACATATACTTCGCTTGATGAAAACTTGAGAGGAAGATGGATAAAACAGGAAATTGTTAATAAATACTTTTATAACCCTAAAACTATAAAATTTAGAACTTCTAACATTGCTAATTGGGGTACTTTTGATATATAACTTGAATATCTTAACAAACAACTTCATTTATGTTTAACTCCTCATAGAGGAAACACATATGTTGCGAATTGCAATTATAAAAGACATTAATGACATTTCGGTATATCAGTCCAAATCGGGACATTGCGAGGAAGGAAGTGGGATCACATCTACAGCGGTTTCTCTGTTAAGTAAAGCTTAAAACGAATTCCAGTAGGATCCATAGTAAATAGAGCAATAGACGCATTACCATACGAATTTCATATACCGGGAGGTTATCAGTATTGCGGACCAGGAACTAAATTGAAAAAAACGACTGGAAAGAGGCGATCCTGGCATAAATAAGTTAGATCAGGCTTGTAAAGAACACGATATCGCATATTCCACGTTGCCGATTCAAAAAATAGATCAAGAGCTGACAAAAAGCTTGCGGACATAGCTTGGCAACGAGTAAAATCAAGTGACGCTAGCATAGCAGAAAAAGCAGCAGCTTTAGCAGTAACAGCAGGTATGAAGGCTAAAACAGCAGTAGGAGGTGGAAGAAGGAGGAGAAGGAGAGTAAAAAGGAGGTCAACCACAAGAAAACATGGAGGAAATATAAAAGAAGACGACGATCTACAAGAAAAGGCAGGAAGAAGCCCACCGTGTGGTCAATGGTAAAAAACGGGGCAGGTCTTTACCTAAGACCTTATCGTGCATATTAAATGAAAGAAATCAATTGGTCATACCACATAAAGCATTAACCAATATTGAATTATTTAAATATATTTCCTGTTTAAAAATACCATTTTTCCGCGGTGTGTTTATGAAAGACAGTTTACCAAAGAAAATGTGGCAAAATGAGACTGGAATTGTAAATTTGGATAATACTGAAGGGCCTGGCACCCATTGGGTTTGTTATAAGAAACTAAATAACAATGTATATTATTTTGATAGTTTCGGTAATTTGCCACCACCAAAAGAACTTCAAAATTACTTTAAATCTGCTAAAAACATATATTATAACTATAAAAGAGAACAACCTGATAATACTTCAATATGCGGCCATTTATGTTTGGAATTCTAGCTAAAAGTATCAGTCACTATTGAGATGTCTTCCTATACGGTATCATTAACAGGAAAATCGTCCACTTTACGAAGTATCCTTTTTCCAGCGTTACGGTTGCAAAAAGGAAGGTTTTGGGAGGCGGCACTATTGGATTTTACAACTTACAACTCTATCCCCAATGTTACGGAAGGTAAAAATAACGTATTGCATTATTATAAGGGAAAGGATGCCAGTGGAAAATTTACAGACTTACAAGAGTGCAGGTTACCCACAGGTTCTTATGAAATTGATCATATAAATGAATTTTTGCAAACTAAAATGGGAAAAGACAATATAACATTAAAAGGTAATAATAATACGATGAAAGCTGAAATTACTTCCAAATATTATATAGATTTCACTCAACCAAACTCAATTGGTGATTTATTAGGATTTTCCAACGATGAGCCTGTTTTAGAACCAGATGTAACACATTCCGGTAAGAAAACAGTAACAATATTAAAAGTCAATAGTATAGACATAACTTGTAACATTATACAAGGTGCTTACAGGGATGGGGCTAACACCCACATCATACATACTTTTTACCCAAGTGTACCACCTGGATTAAAATTGTTGAAAAGCCACAAAACCTGGTATATCTACCGTTGAACACCACTTTCATTTCAGACATCGTGTTGAGCGTATTGGATCAAGACGGTAACTTGGTAGACTTCAGAGAAGAGCCTATTACGATTAGATTACATTTAAAATCGACACTTTAATACAAAACCATGGGTTTAACATTTAAAAGCGAACAACCTACGGAAACCGCATTAGTAGCTCTTCAGCTGTGGAGGAGTTAACACGCGAGAACATTCGTTTCTTAGAGAGAATTGGATTAAAATTAACCGAGTATGGATATACTGGATATAGCGCAGGGTCCAACATTCGACGAAACCCTATGGGAAAAAGAATATCACACCCACAACCCTTACACTTCATCGAAATTAAACAATAACGATGAAATTCGTATTCCCATACAAAATCAAGACATTTACACACTACCATGTGAAAGTTACTTGTATATTGAAGGACAAGTTACTAAAAAGGACGGTACTACTGTTGGTACAACAGTTCCATTTATAAATAATCCTATGGCTTTCCTATTGATGAAATTAGATATGAAATATCAGGTGTAACAGTTGATTCCACTAAAAAAGTAGGTATTACGACAACTTTAAAAGGATTAACATCTATAACACCCAATGAAACCAATTTACTTAAACCTGCCGGATGGTATTACCTACGATTGACACGATCACTCCAAATCCAAATGGATATTTTGATTTTCATATTCCATTACGTTTGCTGCTTGGTTTTGCTGAAGATTATAGGAAAATAATATTAAACGTTAACAAGAATTAGTTTTGTTGAGATCTTCTAACGATAAAGACATTATTAAGCTGCAGATGCTACTACAGATGCGACTTTAGAATGGAAATTAAAATTAGACAAAATTGTATGGAGAGTTCCACATGTTAAATTGGCTGACGAGCATAGAATGCTACTTTTAAGAAAATTAAAAGCCGTGATATTGTTATTCCATTTAGAAGTTGGGAATTTCATGAGCATCCCAGTTTACCTACTACGGATCGACACACTTGGACTGTTAAAACATCGAATTATGTAGAACGAGCCAGGTATATTATATTTGGTTTACAAACAGGTAGAAGAGACGCCATTACTAAACATGCAGGACAATTTGATCATTGTGACTTGAAAAATATTAAAGTTTATTTAAATTCACAATTCTTTCCATACGACAATTTAAATGTGTCATTCACTAAGAAGAAATACAGTATATTGTACGATATGTACGCGAGATTCCAAAGTTCATATTACGGTAAAACAAATACACCTTTATTACCACCTGACAAATATTTCGATGCCTACCCAATAGTTGTAATCGATTGTTCTAAACAAAATGAATCAGTAAAGTCTTCAAGTGTGGATATAAAAATAGAAATGGAATTCAACGATGCTATACCGGCTAATACAACTGCATACTGTTTAATTCTACATGATAAAATCGTAACATACACACCTTTAACTGGAATTGTTAAAAATGTATTGTAAGAACCGGTTTTGTTTCATTCCGCGAGTATAAAAGCAGAGCGTACAGACCGCTCCTCATCAGTTTGTTGCCTACTGTTGTATGGGTAGCATCGTATTCAATATGGCTTCTCCTAGTGGTACACCTGAAAATGTGGTAGATATTGAGAAGGAGATATCTGAGTTTTTAGATCCTCAAGGTCACCAGGAAGGAGGTGAACAAAACGTTTGCGGACAACTTCACGCCAGTAATAATGTTGAAGAAAAAGGTAAAAGAAGAAAGACTATACAAAAGAGAAAAAGGGATATTGAAGATAATATTTCTCCAAACATATTGAGTGAGGTATTTTTGCGAATATTTTACCCAATCTCTTCCAGTTTGGATAAAAGTGTTTTAATCGGTGTTATGAAATCTACAGATTATTCCCCTACTGTAATTTTAACTCATGGACCCAAAATGATTTTGTTTACGGACAGTGCTTGGGAATCGTTTATGAAACATTTGCATCTGCTAGAATGCTATTTAAGTAGTAACATGTTTGGAAGAAAGACAAGGGTAGGACTTTTGGATTCAAATGTGGAAATTGATATCATTAAACAACGTGGTGATCATCAGCTACGGTTTAGAGACACAACAAGACATGATAACAAAATTCAACTTAATCGAGAGGAGTTTTTCATTTTAACTTGTGCTACTGAACCTATAACAAGATACTTGAGACAACTGGTGTTTTCAAGTTCGATTATTAAAGATTATCTGGAAGACACTTTGGACAAACAACCGGACGCACCTATATTATACGGACCTGTGGATACTTCTATATTTAATAGAGTTCCTCATGAAGTACAGATGTGGAGACAATTGGAAAAGTACGCTCAACTACATAAGAAATCAGTAAAACAGGAAGAAGAGGAAGATGGAGGAGAAGAATCAAGTGTTAGTGATGAAAATGAAAATAAGGAAAATATAAAGATGGAAACTTAAATGACAATGGTTAGTTTTTTAAAACAATAACCAACATTTTGTGGGGTTAGGCCTATTGGGGACGGTGCCCACGTTAAATATACACCAACGCGCCAACAACTGTACGGCCTGGTATAAAAGTAGTACCTACCGTGGTGTGGAAATCAGTTGACCTCCTGACTTCGTAATGAGCAGACGTGTGACCTTCAAAATGGACAAGGGAGAAGAACAACAAGTAAAGTCCAAGCCTGGTATTATTGAGTTTCAAGCGTTTCGTGGTAATGATGATAGATTCATTATAAAAGAACTTGTGTTTTTGGACATGAATACAAGTGTTCCTTATTCGTTTTTATTTAAACCACCATGTTCTTATTCGTCTTTAACTAGTAAAGCCGCTACTACCAACAGATGGATTTCAAAACACTTCCATCATATCGATTGGTATGATGGTTTTACAAGTTACACGGACTTGTATCACATTATGCATCACTTTTCAGACAAGTTTACCAATATTTACACAAAGGGGCTGGAAAAGAAAAGATGGATCGAAGGATTTACTCATGTTCCGGTTAATGATGTGGAATTGGATAAGAATTATCAATACATGCTGGAAACCATATGTATTTGTACAAAAAGCCCAGAACATGATAAAGATAGACATTGCGCTTTGAAAAATGCCTATAAACTCGCCTCTTACCTTCAAAGTGGGGAATTGGGGAGTGGTGGGGGTAACGGAGAGTATATAAGTGGGGAGCAGACAGGGACCTGGCATGAGTATTACTCGAGATTCCGAGACGACAACATCTCCGAGCAAGAAGACGATCTGTATCCTGACCATGGCATCTCACCAGTTCCTTCAGACTTTGGTCGAGCAGTTCAATGCTCACTCCAAGTCAACAATATTACCTGTAAAGAAGTGCTCGGAACTAAAAGACGAGAAGCACTACATAATCCATGCTATGAAGAAGATGGAGACTACAGTTGGGGAGGCCATCTGCTGCAGTCTCAGCGAGGCACCGTTTACTCCGGGGGATGAACCAAAGTTCCAGGTGTACCTGCCCAAGAGATTCGTCCATCTTCTACAAAACGAGGATCTTCGCTCTATTCAACCCGGGTGTCTATACCTGGTGTCCCACGGCTGCACGGGTAGCAATTCTACAGAGTTGACCATCCACATCGCTGACAAGCAGCAGTGTTAGATTTAAGTTTTAATGTTGTACATATGTTGTTGTAATGTTTTATAAATAAACGAATCATAAAAGACAAAAAAAATAAAAAAAAAAAACAAAAATGCAACATATCAATATGTGACAGACTTCACGTATTGATATGTTGCATTTTTTTTTTAAACTTCGCGGGGTGACCTTGACCTTTGACCTTTGCATTTCACAATTACCCCCACTACTGTAATTACCCCCACTACCGCACTAGGATTCAAACCTGCTTGGATGCGAAAAACGGTCAGTCTGTTGCCAACTAGCAAACGATGAGCACCTTGTACGAGCTTTGCTTACAACGAGTTATAACTGACGCATCTTTATTCCAGATGGCTTTACGAGATAATATCCCTATAACAGTAAAGCAGGATATCGAGGAGTACAAGAAAGATAATAGAGGGTATTCGGGATACTCCTGGTATAGGTTCCAAGACGGGGAAAAGTTTTGTAGGCCTTGTGGCAATGCTGCCGTCAGAGACCTTCGACGGTTCGTACAGGAAGGTGGTAGAAAACAGTTTGGATTTCTAGCACCAATGTTTAGATTTGAAAACTACAAGGACACCTGTGCTATTTGTTCCATCCCTTTGTATCAATGGAAAAAGTTTAGAAGTGTTTAATTGCATCTTCCATACCCCCACCACCATCACCCCCACCCACTTTTCCATGTACCTCCAAACGCTGTGCCTCGGCTTCATTTCTACTCCAGCAGCCAACCTAGCAACATCAGGATGTCTCTCAACGTCAGTTGCGCAAGTTACGAGGAGGTGAGCATCAAGACTCAGCAGGAGCTAAACGACTTATACAAGGAGTTGCAGCTGATGGTGGCACGAGGCTACCGTATAAATGTGCAAGTTTACGCTTGCAATATACGGAACACCCGGCAGTCAAAGGAAGAGCCTGGACACTCCTCGACGGCTTCCTCACCAGCGTCCATGAAGACCGAGCCAGACAACTTGGACTACTTCAGCTGACTAGCAGTTGTATTTCTTGTCCTAACCATTGTAGAATATGTATATTTTTTCATTATATTAAAGAAGTAAAAGAGCAAAAACACCTATCTTGTTACTGACATATAAGCTCAGTAACAAGATAGGTTTTTTTAAAACACAATTTGGATGACCTTGAAACTTCCCCCTCCACTGCTTTGTTACCCCCACCACTTGACTATTGGTGTACATGGCACATCGCAATTGGAAACCTCATTCCATCTTCAACAGCCACACCGACAACATCAACAATGGCAAACCTACCAACAGATGAAAGATGTCCTCACGCATGTTGTGACTTCGTCCACGAGTTGGAGAAGAGGATGCAGGAGAGGGCGATAAGAAGAAAACAGATCCACTCAGAAAATATCATGATAGTCAACGGCTATCTTTTATTGTTCGGCCTTATTATGGTTGTACTTTTCATACTGTACGGCATAGTCACATGTGTCGGCAAGGTTGCAGAAGAAAACGCTCGCCACCATCAATTGGAAAGTTTCAATGTTACTTTGTAAGTTTTCCTTTTTTTTAAACTCCGTTTGGATGACCTTGAAAATTCCCCCACTACTCCACCACACCCCCCACCACTTCACCATGTTCCTGCATGAGCATCACATCAACCGTCATTCCTTGTCCGACAAGCAACCATGGCAGACAACAACACCATCAGCCAAGCTGACTCCACTACTGATGTCGGTACAAGTACGGGTTGGACACTGTCGATCGATAGTGTACACTATTTGGAGTCAATTTGCGAACGTATGAAGGAAATACTGCGGGACAACCCTGGGATCATAATACAAATGAATTTAAATTATGATTGGTCCCAAGTTAGAATGCAAGGGGACGACAACAACGGTCAACAATCTCCACAATATTCGCCCATGTCCCCGATCTATCCTTACGGCGAGTCTGACGTCGATGAAGATGAGGCTGATGAAGATGCAGGGGACAACGAGGCTGAAGAGGAGTAAGCTTCATTCCTTTTTTTTAAAACCTAAATTGGATGACCTTGAGAATTCCCCCTCCACTATTTCCTTTTTTTAAAACCCAAATTAAATGACCTTGAAAATACCCCCTCCACGTACTTTTGGTTTACCCCCTCTACTTTTCAATACTGTTACCACAGTCTGTAGCTCACATCATTCCTTGCTTAGCTATCATGGCGGACAGCACTCTTTCTCGAGTTGACTCCACTACGGATGAAGAATGGCCATTTTCCTGGAATGTTCATCTGCAAGACTCGGCAGAAGTGGATATGTTGCATGAGAAATTGGTGTATGTATTAAACGAAAACCCCAACATTGAATGTAGAATGACTATGGATTTCGATGCGACAGGGGTCCACACTCAACCTTCCACTTCCAGCCAGCCTGAACCTCAGCTACAGCCAAAGAACTTTACACATCTTTACACTCCAATACGGCCGGAGGATGTGGTTATCAGCGAGGCAGACTCTACTACAAGTTATATTGAACCAACGAATTGGAAGCTTGTTGTTGACACCTTACACAAGGTCGACTTAGTATGTGACAAATTAAAGGAATTGATGATGCAAGATCCTGGTCTTCGTTTTAAAATTGATTTGTTTTTCATCTGGGGAGCACCTGCACGGGGCTCTTCGTCTGACAGCTCTCTAAGTACAACGGATGAGGAGGAGGAGGAGGACGACTAGTTATCTTTTTTAAAACTCCGTTTGGATGGCCTTGACCTTTCCCCCTCCACTGAGTTTATTTAAGGTGCACTCTCAATGACTGCAGCATCATTTCATCGCGCACCTTCACCACAGCAACATGGAGAGTCAACTCAACTACTGTTGCGAACGGAAATGTTTTTCATGGCCGAATGACATTGATGTTGCGGATGGCCTGGCGTGTAGAAAATGTGAAGCTTTTGGTCAATGCATGTGTAAGTGCAAGTCTTGGAAGAAGCCGAAACCGGAGTTGAAGACATTCCATGTGTACCAGATGAGAGGGCATAAGTACACTTGTTGCCCTGAACGTTGCATTGAATTCACATTAAAACAGCTAACTGGCTGCAAATTGTGCAACAATCATTTTGCAGGTTTTTGCAAACATTATTTAGGAGCCTGTCAGTACAGATCAACTTGGCATACAGAAGCACTCACTATCAATGAAATCGCTATAGATACACAAGAGTAGTCTTTCTACTCTTTTCTTTTTTAAAACTCCATTTGGATGACCTTGACCTTTCCCCCTCCACTCACCTTAGTTTATATAAACCCCATTCCCACTGACCACAGCATCACTTCATCGTGCTCCCTCGTCAAAGCAACATCAACTATGGAAAGTAAGCGCATCTCATGTTGCGAGCATAGGTGTTTGGAGATACAAGGCGTCACATATTGTGCAAAGAAGCGTTGGGAGGAAGAGACGGGGACAACCTATTGCTGTGAGGATAAGTGTTTCCTCTTACCAAAGTGGCAAGTGGATGGGCTGGCCTGCCGGCAATGTGAATGCTTCGGATGTTGCAGGTGTAGATGCAAGAACCAACAGCTGCCACCGCCGGTACTACAAACTTTCAAAATCTACAAATCCAAATACTTTTATACTTGTTGTCCGCAGCGGTGTATTAAATTTCACTTCTCCAATCTTACCAATTGTCGGAAATGCTACGGACAACCTGATGGGTGGTGCACCTGTTTTCTGGACTCCTGCCGCTACAGATCGGATTGGTTTACAGATCCATTAGAGATTGATGAGGTCGCCCAGGAAGCACAAGAGTAGTCTTTCTACTCTTCAACTTTTTTAAAACTCCATTTGGATGACCTTGAGATTTCCCCCTCCACTTCCCCATATACCTAGAGTACACAGAGCCTGATAGTCAGTCACTCGGTGGCTGTCGTGGGGTGCGCATCGGTGTCGGCGCTCCGTTGTTAAGTGTTCAAGGTCACAGTAACATAAAATTGCGGGCGTTGTACTGGTTCAAGGTCACCTGAGGGATAACCGATTGCCCATTTAGGCAGAGTCATGTCAGAAACTCGAGTTTAACTTGGCACTTTTGCCGTTTCTTGTCGAAAATTCGCTCCAAGTGGTCAAGGTCACGGGGACTCTGACTGAAACTCGGAGCGTAGTGCGAGAAACGGCAAAAGTGCTAAAAAATTTTAAGTTTCTGCGTGACCTTGACCTTAGTGGCGTCGGTGA
The DNA here is from genome assembly GCA_030545055.2 of Neoaliturus tenellus. Taxonomy (NCBI): domain Eukaryota; kingdom Metazoa; phylum Arthropoda; class Insecta; order Hemiptera; family Cicadellidae; genus Neoaliturus; species Neoaliturus tenellus. Next base: position 9,805 of record JAQYXR010000777.1, read on the forward strand.
CGTCGTTTTGGTGACGTAAGGGGTGATGACGTCATCAGCACGTCATTTCTGTGACGTCATGGGTGTGACGTCATCGAAATGACGTCATTAGTGATGACGTCATCGATTGCGTCATCGATGACGTCATCGATGACGTCATCGGTGAGGTCATTGACCTCGATGACGTCATCCCTCAGGTGACCTTGAACTGGGCCAGCGGCCGCAATTTTACACTACTGATTCACACAGCATGTCCAAAATTTGTTCATCATCTACCTCCTCCGCCGATAAATACTTCACTATTTATGTTTAATACCGGTACTCATTTTACAAACAGCACCAAGAACACCACTCCTCTCGCCACCCTAGACAACCATTCGCTGATTTACTGATCTAATAATCGCAACGAACAGACGTCTCTGGGAAAATAGCACCCAGCGATCGTCGCTGAGCGATCATCGCGGAGCGACAGACGCACGAGACCCGTCTGGGAAAATAGGCCTTATTGCAGACTTGTGGCGAGTAATCGCAGCGAACAACCTAAAGGCCTATTTTCCCAGACGCGTCTCGTGCGGCCGCGCTCCGCGATGATCGCTCATCGACGATCGCTGGCGGCTATTTTCCCAGAGACGTCAATTCGTTGCGATTATTAGACCAGTGAGTAGTCTTTGGTGGCGAAAGGAGTGGTGTTGGTGCTGTTTGTAAAATGAGTACCGATATTAAAAAACAAATAGTTAAGTATTTATTAGCGGAGGAGGTAGATGATGAACAAATTTTAGAAATGCTGCGTGAACCCAGGGAAGAAATGCTTTCTATGTTTTTAAAGAGATCTGAAGAGGGATATTTTAAAATATTAAAAGAAAAAGATTTACGTTCTGATAAGTCCAAGTTTTCTGAGTTTTTCAGGCTTGATTTTACACAGTTCAACTTCGTGCTAAGTTTAATCATAAATTAAGCATACTCCAAGGAGTAGGCCTACTCCTTCAGGAGTATGCTTAATGGTTTAATTAAAAATGAGTTGTACACGGCATCCTTGGATAACAAAACCCCATAACCTATAACAGCAAAAGAAAACTTGCTCTAACTTTAAGATATGTTTTAATCATGTAGTAAAAGGGTAATTATATACACAAAATTTCAGCCTTCTTCCATTTTAGTAATAAAAAGAAAGCACATTTTAACCCATGGATCAAAAGATTTCGAACCTTTTAGTTTAGTTAAGGAAAAATAATAATAGCATTTCCAGAATATAGTTTTTATACATTGTAATTATCAAACCTAATTATTGCAATTGGCAAAAGGTGAGTGAGCGCAGCGTACGAACTAAATTGACGACGAGTGAGCGTAGCAAACCAGCCGACCCAAATGGCGAGTGAGCTCAGCGAAAGAGCTAAACCCCGACGGCGAGTGAGCGTAGCGAACGAGCTCACTTGAATTACCTATAAAACATTTGCTATTATTGATTTTTAAAATTAGTCGCTCCGCTCAATATTGCAAGCAGACAACTGCATTGTATACCTAGTAAGTTGGCCGCCATATTGGAAAATGGCGGCCATTTAAAAGAAAATGGAATGCATATTTTAATGCCTTAGAAGAATAGGTGATGGATGTTCTCTGCTTAAAGTTTTCTCTAAAACTAATGGTTTAGGATATGCCAATGGTGGCACACTTAAGTTGTTCACCTTTACAAGTAAACATCGTGCACGTGAAGAGGCACATGTTTTATTCACAAAGGAGTTTTTTTACTGTTACATACTGACGATTCATATAGGAATTTTATTTCATTCTTTGCACGAAGCGTTATCAGGACTTAAATATGATTAACTAATGAACAATTAATTTTAAAAGAAATACATTTTCTCAATATGCCTATTCAGGTTCTGAGTGATGCGATGTACAATAATTTGATGATAAGCGCTTTGCAATAGGAAACCAACATGAAAAGAAGGCAATATAAAACGAATTATTCACCCTCTATTCAGATTAACAAAAAGTGAGTGATTCAAATTCGTAAGGCCGGTAGTTAATTAGAGAGTTATTGAAGTTTTAATTATTTTATAGAATGATAAATCATTCCTAAACAATTTTGTTGCTTTAATACTTGAACTTTCCTTGTGTAAGAAAATGCCATTACCTGAATTTTATTTTGCTTCATAAATTTTTTTTAAGTGATTATCATTAAATTTTGCAGTTTTATTTATTTATTTTTTACACACTATATTTAATTTATTTATCTTTTTCAATCAGTTCCGTATACGTACTGGTTGTTAATAAATGACGCTGTTATTTTTTAATAATTAAAAAATAAACATTTTGGATTTACTCTTTAAGATTGCACTACAACACCAGCTAGACTAAACAGTCAATTGGAAATTCACTGAGTACGCCGGTCTACTGCGATTTTGGTATTTTAAACTCAATTTATTTGGAGATGGCTGATTCAATACTGAAGTTATTCTTCATTTGTCCTGAAAACAATATATACCGTAGTCATAATTTAAATCAAGCTTGAGTAAAACCAGGGACATTCAAATATGTAAAATCTCAAACTTTTCCAAATTTCGAGTGAAGTATACTTATAAATGCACCTAAATCAAAACATTCGAAAAGAATCACCACATCGTGTTGGGGAAAATAATTTATTTCTCACTAAGTAAAATATGTCAAACCCAGTTCGTGTGAGAGGGATTTCTCGTACGACTTGATCCTGTAAAAAAAACTAGAATGGAATAATATATTTTAATGTATATATATATATATAGACGGCAAACAATTTTTTATTGTTAAATTTTATGACCCTTGATTGTGCAAACTAATTACTGTATTTTTTTGTAAAAATAACCTTTTCATATAGAAGCTTTATTTATTAGACTACGCCATGAGAAATTCATTAGGCTGAAATAAGATAATGTTGTTAAACCTCTGAAGTTTAGAGCGTTCCATTTAATTGGCTCGTCTTTTGCAAATGCTTTGCTTTAGCTAAATTCAATTGAAATATAGTACTGATGCAAACATTTACATTTTTTATATAATAGGTTTGCTTCCAAGCTTATAAAACCCTTTCTACCAATTAATATTTTAATTATTAACAAAAAAGTATGAGCATAGAAAGCTCTTCTAGATACAGAAATTGAATCCTTGAAATTTCAGATAATGAGCTTATGCTTTTGTAAACGTTTTGACGATTTATTTACGACCATCCAATAAACACAATAATGACATAACAAGTGACATCATGAAGAGGTTATTATTATTAAATCGAATACAATGACGTAGCTGAGTTTTACTTAATAGGCCTACAGAAGTCACTTTATACAAGTGTCTGAAGTGTTTATGATACAGGTTTTAGAACAATAAGACGTTGAGAAAAGTAGTGTCCTGAAAAGAAATTACCAAGTCGCACATCAAATGATTGTTTAATTACGATTACAAATTTAATTTCTTCATGTTTACAACCTCAAAATGGAGATCATGTAAGTGAAAACGACGATAGATAAAGTGGCATAAGAGGATGACTTTTTTGATGGGGTTAACTAATATATAAATGGTCGTCATGTGTATTGCTTTAATTTGCAACGCTTTACCAAATTTAAATCAGTCTTAAATTTAGTAATAACGATTGCGTACTCGTGGGATACTTAGAATAACGTTTGTCATCTAACTTTACATTTCCTTCGTGGCCTAAATGCGTTCATAATACAATTGTTGCATAAACTACTATTATGATTTGCAGAAGAGCCTCAAATTCACACTTTAGATGTAGAATCACACTGTACACCTACTCAATAATACACCTACTCAAAAACCGATAGTATATTACACCAACGTTTGTTTATTGGAACAATCTAATAAAAATATTTATTCCAACGAACGTACATCCTTGTGAGTTTAACATATACTATTAGACTATGCAATCAATAGTGTTTCAATAGCTATAGAGGTGTTAATTATTAGTACCACGGGACCGAGCTTTTGCGAGAGTTGTGTGACACACGTTGTGTGTCAGACAAAGAAAAATAACAAAAACAATTGTAAAAAATAAAAATACTCAAAAGACATGGCCGCAACTGCGGTTGATAGCATAAACATTTATTACAATACTTATTTTACATTTTTCAAATTCAATTTTATTTTGATTGTATTATAAACAAAGATTGTATGATCCCAGGTGCGTGTGTTAATGAAAACGTTGGATGCTGTTCCCCCACAGGAAGGACAACCAAAAGTGTTATTAAGTTTTAAAAGAACACATAAAGATACGGTACATTATAAATCATGGATCAGTTATAGAAATTTATTTCCAATTCTTCAAAGTCCCCTGAAGATTTGAAAAGACAGAACTCGGTCTCAGTGGGGTTTGGTAGGCAACGCCAACGTTTGGTTACTTTAGTGACAACTATAAGCATGACCTACCTTTAAAGAGTCAGCAGTACCCGCCACCTTGGATTATTTATTTACATTAAATTTGAAACATCAGCTACGCCTTTAATATTGGTCTAAAATGATTAACCATAATGTCGTTTTAAAGCAAATTTTAATATCTAGGGCCCTGTGAAACAAAGATCATGATGATATAGTGATTTATGAGATTAAACTACTGTAAAAACGCGTCCATCTTCGAACAATATGTTGAAAATACATACTCTGTTGTTTATTAATCAAATAATCAATAATATGAAACTTTTTATTTTGTTAAGTCCTAGGTATTAAAATTTCCTTTAAAATTACGTAAAGTTAAATCTTTTTCCATAACCAGTTGCATTCTGTTTTTTTTATTTTTTTATGATTTACTAAACAGTAGTGATTTTGAAAGTAATTTACTCAGAAATGAGCAAGTTATAAAGTAGCCTAATTTACTTTTAAACATTTTAGTTTTAAATATATTTTCACCTTACAGACATATCGACTACTTCAATAAACTACGCCTTGACCATAGTGTTGCTGCACAGCGGTATCTGTTCGGTTCGGGCAGAGTCTAACCTGATACTGTTTCCAAGTGTGGCATTTCAGACGAACTAGTAGGAGGATGTAGATATTTCTGGAACATGGTAATATTCACTTTAATTATCAACATTTAAGGATATTTTACATCAATATTGAAAAAAAAAAAACAGAGGAATAATTAAAAACTTTTAAGTTAGGTGTAAATAGCAGCGGTTATTGATCTGATAGCTGATATAAAATATCCAAGAAAGAAATAAGGTATATTTATTTGATTAATTGTTTATTGGTGCGCCTGTAGTATATGTTATAAGTATAACATACATATTAATAGTGAAATGTACTCGAACCAGTTGTATTTTTTTATAACGACTTATGCTTGTATATAATCAAATTTGGAATCAACATTGATAAGGCAAGACAGAGTTCTGCATCACCTTCATTAACTATTTGAACCAGTATCCATAATTTTCAAGTTTGCTCTATAGAAAATCCTGGAAAATTTAAACAATTTCCGAATTTATTAAAATAACAGCTACAACAAATAATTTGAGACTGGTTTGTCTGACTGTTTTTATTTATTTATTTATATTTTTATTTTATTTTTAGAAGGAATATAACTAACTCGCATAGGCTGTAGCCATTATTCTCTAAGGTCACAGTAAAGAGTAGTTTTAAATATGCAAGTCAAGGTTTAAACAGCTTAGTTCTCTGAACAAATAGAAAAAGGTTTATGTATACCTTTTGTTCCCCTAGGTCGATTACGTTACCTTATTGTAAATTAAATGAGTAATTCCCGTTATGCTTTACCTTCAACTTATTTCTTTAGGTTCAACAAAGAAATCAAACAGAAACGATTGATTTTGTTGGTCAAGGTAACAGGTTGGAGACAGAATTTTTCCATATAGGCCCTATGCTAATTGTTGAGCCAAAAAATTTAAAGAAATTTTTCTTCTCGTATGCTGGTTTTAGGTGCGTGTAGCTTGGAGAATTGAGGAAGGATTTTTTTTAAGTTTTAAAATACGATTTTTAGGACCAATAAGAAACTTAAACCATTTTCGTTCAGTTTTGACTTGCATTGCTTGTAAAACAGAGAATGATATAAAATAGTTAATATTTGAAAGAAAGTTTTTAATAATTTTTATTAGTTTGGAAAATAATATTTTTAACTACAATGTACATTAACTACTGCAACCCTTTTTGATTCTCTCTCCTGATTAATTAAGCGCATTCTAATTATTTGTTTAGTTATTATCAGAAGTTAGCATTATAATTATATTACGAATCAACTGGTGGAAGCGTTTTCGGCAACATGACTGCAGCGCATTCAGACAAATACCACGAAATTACCAAGCTCTGGCTGAGGGAACCTTTTCACAGGCTGAATAGCGCGGCAACTCTGGCACTAATAATTCAGCTTCCATTTTGAAGCACAAAACGTTGCAATCACTCCGTCTAGGCGAGGCGTTGCCTTGTCGGGCTTGAGATTTCCTCGAATCATAATAACACCAGAAGAACAGTGTCTAATATAATTTGTTTTAAAGTAGTTTTCAAGTATTTCCAAAAATATTTTTGAAATGTTTAAAAGTATACAGCATATACAGTATATGTTTGTTTTGGGTTGAAAACCTACAAACAAGAATTGATCTGTCATGAAATAGTTATTTATGCAACAACTGCCATTTTGCCGCAATCGACAACATGTTTACGCACGAACCACAGGCGAGTGCAGGATAATTTGTCTCGAGTACAGTGAAGGCACTTTTCGTACGAGTTGCATATTAAATTTTTGCTACGACTGCCAAATATTTACTACATAAGTATAAATATTTAGTATTTATTATATCCTATATTATGCTTTTTCTACAATTAATTGAAAATTAATTTGATTTATTTGGTACTGTACGAGATTGTTAATGACACTGTTTTGGCAGTCTCTGCAAGATCGTCAGGGTGAGTAAGTCACTTAAATCACTAGTCACTTAATAGTTGATCAGTTCACTTACACACAGTCTTACCTTGGGATGGTTTGTAGGTTATATTTATCGATTCTATTGAAAACGACAACAAGGAACTTCCGGTTAAGATGGCGGACGGTAATGTCAATCTGGATTGTGCGTCTTGTGGAAATATTGTAAAGAGAAGTGATAAGGGGTTGTTTTGTGGTGGATTTTGCAGTAGGTGGTTCCATACAAAGTGCGTAGATATGACAAGTGAAAATTACGTGAAAATTTCTGATCTAGGTGACTTAATTATGTGGATGTGTAAAGGATGCACTGACAGGTTGAGTATGTTGAAATCCGATGTTTTTTGCTTTGAAGGACTTTTGACCATTAAAAATTTGCTGACTAACCTATCTAATGATGTGAAGAAGCTATCTGATGATAATGTTAATATTTTAAATAGACTTGACAATATGGATCAACCAAGTGTAAGGTTAATTGACAACGAGGTCAGCAGACGACCGGAAGTTCCTAGTGACAATTCGAATTCCCAATCGATTCCTATTGACAAAGCCAACGAAACAGTAACGTATTCGACTACACTGGCTTCAAATAAGTATTCTAAGTCTCCTGTGGGTGGCAGCACTGGCGGTGACGTCACTCAAAATCATGATGGCGATCCTCGTATTTCTGCTAATCATTCGATGCAGTTCTCAAATAGTATTAATAGTAATGTGAATGATGGTTCTCTTGGACGTGGAAATTGTGACGGTTGGAATTTAGTTTTACATAAGAAAAAAGGTGCTTCTCGAGCCCACAGTTCTAGGGAAATTGTTTCTGATAGCAAAAATTCATCCAAAATAGGCCCTCTGCCTCCCAGTAAACCTAAGGTGGTAAATAGACCAATTATCGGCAAGGCTAAATCGACTAACACTCTTGTTGTCGCTCAGAGGAAGACTTGGATATTTCTATCAAGATTTGACCCCTGTGTTAAAGCTGATGATTTGATTGCGTACATCAAAAATCTTGGAATCCAGTCTGAAGATACCCAAATTGAATGTGTGAAGCTGAATACTAAGTACCAGGGTTACTCTTCGTTTAAGTTGGGTGTCCTTTCTGATTGTTTTGATAAATTAATGGACTCCAATTTGTGGCCCGAGGGAGTCCTTGTATGCAAGTTTCTCCAGCCTAGAAACAATAGGGCAAAATCTGACTCTAATGGTAGGCCTAGGCCTAACCTAAATGTAGTGCATTCTGAAAAAAACTACTCATAGGCCCTGGAACTGGTTGCCCCCAGGTGCCTAGTAGCTGTGATATTAGTTGTAAGATTAATTTTATTAATATTAGGTCAGTGTTCAACAAGATTGATGAATTGGAAACTATTTTGCAAAAATGGAAACCTGATATATTTTGTATGTGTGAGACTTGGCTTAATGCATCTAAGCTTAAATCCTTTAAAGTAGCTGGTTACAAAACCATCAATGAATATTCTAGATCCGACAGCACTGGTGGAGGTGTTGCCCTGCTTTTAAATACAAAATCTAAATTTAAAATGAAGCATATATCGTTGAATGACTTAAATGAGTTGTGCCTTGACGGAACTTTTGAATGTTGCCTTGGAATGCTCACTTTGAAGAAGTTCCAGGTTATTGTTATTGTAATTTACAGAGCCCCGTATGATTACAACTACTTGGACTTTATTGATCGTTGTGATCTGCTTCTTTCTACTTTAAGGGGCAAGTTTAACACTCCCTTCCTGGTTTGTGCTGATTTTAATGTTAATAACCTTGAGAATTCATGGAAGAAACAATTATTACATGACTTACTTGTTAGCCATAACCTTTGTGTAATCTTTAATGGGCCTACAAGGATTGATAATGTCTCCTAGTCGCAACTTGATTACTTCGTTGCCGATGCCAATGTGATGAGACTTTTTCATGAGCCAAAAGCATCGCCTGTTTATCTATCTGACCATCATATGTTGTCCGTCTACATGTCGTTAGCATTAGATACTAAGAGTCACGCAGCTAAGATTTCAAGAAGAAAATTTACCTCTGATACTTATGAAATGTTTAATATTCTGAGTGGCAGACATGACTGGATGACCTACACCGATGATACTGAGTTGCCTCTTGATTTTGTTTTTAATGACTTTTACACAACTTTCTTATACATTTTTGACATGAGTTTCCCGCTTTGCACACTTGCAAGTAAGGGGGAGGTTAATACATGGGTAAATAATGAGATTACTGTCTCTCATGATCCACAGCGACCGCCGGTTGACTTCGGACGGGTAGAGGACGTTCCACTCTTCACTTTCGAGGAGCTAGAAACCTCCGTTCTCTCCCTGAAAAGCAACAAGGCTCCTGGCCCGGACGGGATTCCCAGTGAGGCTTTAAAGAAAGCATTTTTAATCAACGCTGACTTGTTGTTGAGAATGTACAATGCCTGTTTGGTAGAAGGGGTGTTTCCGGCTCCCTGGAAAACAGCCAGGCTTGTACTGATCAGCAAGGGCAAAGGTGATCCCGAGCTGCCGTCGTCCCACAGGCCTCTCTGCATGTTGGACACGGCTGGAAAGCTGTTCGAGAAGCTGATCCGTTCCCGCCTGACTTCTGCCGTGGAAGCTGCCGGGGACTTATGCCCCCGTCAGTACGGCTTCAGAAAGGGACGGTCAACGATCGACGCTGTCACCGAAGTTCAGAGAGCTGTGGAGAGAGCCGAGAGCCACAACCATTTCTCCCGCCGAGTAGTGCTTCTTGTTACGCTTGATGTCAAGAATGCCTTCAACTCTGCGAGGTGGGTCGATATGCTGGATGCGCTTCGCAACACCTTTCGTATTCCTGCATATCTGTTGCGGCTCATCGAGGATTATCTACGCTCTCGAAGCCTGATTTATGACACGAGGGACGGAACGCGGACGATGGAAGTCACTTCTGGTGCCGCACAAGGTTCAATACTCGGCCCGGATCTCTGGAACGTTGCCTATGACAGCCTCCTGAGGTCCGAGATGCCTGAGGAAACCACTTTGGTTGGGTACGCCGATGACGTCGCAGCTCTCATTGCTGCACGCAACGTTGAGCTGGCCCAACTGAAGTTGAACCGAGTTATGCGGGTGGTCAACAACTGGATGTCCGATCACGGTCTCTCACTTGCTCTAAGTAAGACGGAGATCGTGATTCTCACGAAGAAGAGGATCGACACCGTCGTCCCGTTTCGAGTGGGAAGGGAGGTGGTCACATCAACTCGTGCCGCCAAATACCTCGAGGTTATGGTGGACACCAAGTTAAGCTGGAGGGATCAGATCTTCCGTACGGCGGACAAGGCCGCTAAGGTAGTGACTTACCTTAGTAGGCTGATGGCCAATGTCGGGGTCCCCGATCCAGCAGAAGACGTCTGTTGATGTCCGCGGTCCAGTCCGTGCTTCTTTACGGGGCAGAGGTGTGGGCAGGCGCTCTAGATAAGGAGTGCTACAGGTGGCGACTCGCCCGGGTTCAGCGTCAAGCTGCGCTCCGGGTGTGTTCCGCCTACCGGACAGTGTCCGAGCCTGCCGTCCTGGTGGTCGCCGGAGTCATCCCTGTCAAGCTCTTGGCAGGGGAGAGCAAAGCGATTTATCAGAGACAAGGCGAGATCGGCAAGGACACGGCAAGAACAGAAGAGCGCTCCCGAACCTTCCAGCAGTGGCAACACAGCTGGGAGCACGACACCCGAGGACGATGGACTGCGCGACTTATCAAGCAGGTCCAACCATGGGTGGAACGGCGGCATGGGGAGGTGGACTACTACCTGACCCAATTTTTGACAGGTCACGGCTATTTTCGGTCGTACCTGAACCGGATGGGAAAGACCGGTTCACCGGACTGCATTTATTGCCCGGGTGTTCCCGACGATGCGGAACACACATTCTTCCACTGTCCCCGTTGGGAAGGGCCCCGCCTGGAGGCCACACAAATCTTTGGTGTATTTTCGGTGGACTCGGTCTGCCAAAAGATTTTGGAGGATGAGGGCAACTGGGATTGTTTGTCACAGTTCGTCCGGGGCATCCTCCTGGAAAAGAAAACCGATCTGGACCGCGAAGTGGCCCAGATCCCTTGATCGAGCGGCTGGATAAGGAGCGAGCCACACGGGCGTAAGCCAAATTTAGGCCTAGCCTGACGTAATGTGACAAACAATTCCAGGTTAGATTCCTAAAGAGTAGAGGAGGTTTTTTAGTGGGTAAACCCGTTTTTAGGGGAGCCCCACACTACAGGCTGGCCAACTGTGTGCGTAATGCATTTTTCCGCCTCTCCCTCAAAAAAAAAAAAAAAAAAAAAAAAAAAAAAAAACTGTCTCTCATGATGCTTTACTGGCGTTGTACTGGGATACTAGGCTGCCTGATGCTGGTGATGAATGCAAAGCTGCCTACCGCAGGGCTAAATGGAATCACTCCAAACTTGTTGCCGAGACAAAGAAATTCTTTTTTGAAGATAAAATATCAAACTCTAACAATACTTGTAAGGAATCTTGGGCTGTGGTACGTACCTTGAGTGACGAAAATTATAATAATCATTCAAACTTGTCTCTTAAAATTGACAATGTGGTGGTAACTAACCCCCAGACCGTGGTGAACCATTTTTGTGAATATTTTGTCGATGAGGTTGCTCGACTGGTGAATGGTGACTCCGCCCCTGCGCTTCCTGATGACTTGGAGGAGGGACGTTTTGTGCTGAGGCCGACAAGTGCTGCTGAGGTGAGCGATGTGATCTGTTCTATCGGAACGAAGAGGAGTTCTGGGGTCGATGAGGTCCCATGTAGCCTGATGAAGTCTTGTGGCGACCATTTTGCAGCTGCCCTGGCTGGAATCATTAACAAATCTTTTGAAAACGGATGTTTTCCTGCAAAATTGAAAACCTCCAAAGTGGTGCCTGTGTTCAAAAAGTCTGACCCACTTGTTGTGAGTAATTATAGGCCCATAGCAGTCCAATCCTGCTTTGGTAAGATTTTTGAGATAATTTTTCTGAAGCGCGTCCTGCAGTATATTGAGTCAAATGACATCCTAACTAAAAGCCAGTTTGGTTTCCGAAAGAATATGTCAACTTGCGACGCTGTATTTGCCTTGCTTAAGGAAGTGTATAGTCGACTTGACCTTTCTGACAGTCTGTTGTGCCTTTTTTATGATATGACGAAGGCCTTTGACCTTCTGAATCACAGTGAGTTGCTGCATAAGCTACGAGCCTTTGGTATTGCTGGCAAGCCTCTCCTCTGGATCTTCTCCTACTTAAGAGATCGTCATATTGTTGTCACTCTGAAAAACCTCGATAATGACAATGTTCTCCGAACTTATAAGTCAGCACTTTCTCCCTCCATCAATGTCGGAGTTCCGCAGGGATCCAACTTAGGCCCTGTATTGTTCCTATTATATGTGAATGACCTTCCTAGTACTTTATCCACAGGGAAAGTATGGCTTTTCACTGATGACATCTGTCACTTGATCTATGACCATGATCGGAACACTGTGATCAATAAAACACAATCAAGTTTGAATGAAATGTCCAATTGGTGTAATGATAACTGCCTTGTTCTAAATACTGAAAAAACAAAAATTATTGACTTTTATAATAGAAAAAAGCCACAACTACCTCCACAAGTGAGCCTTAATGGGACCCCCATCAGTGCCTGTGAAGATGTCAAGTATCTGGGGCTGCATATCACTGAAAACCTGGCCTGGGACAACCACGTGGAATCCTTATGTGCAAGATTAACCCCTGTCATTTATCTGATTTATAGACTTCATAAGCTTGTTAGCATTGAAATTTTACTTAAAGTTTACTATGGTTGCTTCCACAGCCTAATGTCATATGGAGTTGTTTTTTGGGGCAGCAGTACATCAGCAAAGAGAGTTTTTCTCCTTCAAAAGCGCATTGTACGGAGGATGTGTGGTGCCGAACGTCTAGCCCATTGTAAACCTCTTTTTAAAGAATTGGGAATTCTTACACTATCTTCACTTTTCATCATGGAGTCAGCTTTACTTGCCAGAAACAATCCGGAAGTCTTTTTTACCAATAGTATGGTTCATAATTACAATACTCGAAGAGCTAATAATATCCATGTGCCTCAAATCTCATCTACATTGGCCGGGAAAAGTCCCTATTATAATAGTGCAAGAATTTACAATAAGCTTCCAAGATCAATAACAAGCGAACCTAACTTGAAGAAATTCAAAAGCCTGTTGAAGGAATATCTGGTTGAAGCGGCCTACTACAGTTGGGAAGATATGTTCCAAGAGGCCTAGTTTCCTGTAATTGACGACCACGTTGCATAAGCAATTCCAGTGGGATTCTACCAAGTATCAAGTAAGTAAGTATCAAGTAAGGAAAATACGGTAGGTCATATGTTTATATGCAATATTCCCAACTTAATTCCTGATTAAACACCGTTTCCTTGCTGGCTATTGCGTACTGTTTTGTGTTCTGATGTTTAAACACTGGAGTACGTAAAGTAAATCTAGCGTGAGCAAAGTAAAATAAATACGATAATCACCTGTTTTGCGACGCGTATCAAGTGCGTAAACCACTGCTTTCTTGGACAGTCTTAGGAAGTATTCCATAACTGTTGTGAACTTATTATAGGCCTAATCACATGTTAAATAGTAATTCAATGTCAGCTGTGTTATGTTATTGTTTTTGTTTATGTTTTGCTTTTTGTGTCTTGAGTTTCCTCTCAGAATAAACTTGTATTTGTATGTTTTAATGGTTTGATTTATTGATATATTACAATAACATTCATATTTAATTTGTTGCTTTATTCTTTATGTACGTTGATAGAGGTTTTGGTATTGAACAGTCCATACCGTGTTCTCATAACCATAAAACTAATCTGTTAGGTAAAAACAATACCCCTAATGATTAGTTTCTAATTTTAGACAATTACTTTAATAACTATTGAAGTAAGAAGTTCTGAAATCTGCGTATTTTGGTATAATTCTCACACAAAATCTGTTTCTTATCCAGAGCTCAAATTTCGAAAGTGTATCTGATTAATTCATCTTTAAAACATAGTATAAGTATAATAAAAAATAAATAAAATAAATCCAAAAATATTTTTTTATCTTCTTAGATTTAAATAATTTTGATTTTGGAATTATGCCATTTAAAGACCAACAGACGTCAAATCAAATCCCCGAGAATGACGAATTTATTCAATAAACTTTTTCCAGGAGACGACAAGATGTAAAACGTCTGTGCGAGAAGGGTAGGCCGCACGTGCTTTTTCCGATATAGCCTATAGTGCATGAAAACTCGACTCCAGATTCGTTCGGGGAATCCCCGGGGATTCACGGGCCTCAGAGAAGCAAGTAACGACTAACGAGGGGAGTGTTATTTCTTAAATACCCCCGTCGCAGCAGACCTGCGTACTCAGCGAATTTCCAATGGAATTTTGGTATATTTTATTTCCCCATAAAATCCATGGGGATGAGAATATGTAGGTTTGCCGCCATAATATGGGTTTAGTTGGTAAATATAAGTTAAATCCTACCTAGTGATTGTACATACCAAATTTTATAAGGTTATGGTGTTCTGTTTATTTTCCCCATAAACCCCATGGGGGTGAGTATGTAGGTTTGCCGCCATATGGGTTTTGTAAGCAAGTATAAGTTAAACCTTATCTAGATAATGTACATACCAAATTTGATTAAGTTATGTCAATAAATAAGCAAGATATAGGCTTTTCTTGATTTCCCATAAGAATAACATGGAAAACACATTTTTTGATTTTCCCCGTAACCAGTTATGCTAAGATAAAAATTCAAAATACCAAATCGTTTGTTTTTTTAAGCTCTTTTAAATGGTTTCAGTTAAAATTGTTGAATTTTAAAAATTAAGGTCAAAAAATGCCAAAAACCCATTTTTAACCCTTTTGAAACCCCATAAAACCCCGTTCCAATGGTCCGATCATTCTGGTTCGCGAACTCAACCTAGTAGATGCTGGCTTACACCCCTGTACCAAATTTCATCAAAATCGGAGGTTCCGTTCAAAAGTTATCGTGTTAACGGACACATAGATATATATATATATATATAGATATATATATAGATATATATATATATATATACATATATATCAATTTGAACGAACGGTGTTTTTGGCTTCTAGGGACCTCAAAACGAAAAAGTATCATGGTCCCGGGCTTAGGTCTTACCGTGACTACTACCGTAATA
Source organism: Neoaliturus tenellus (assembly GCA_030545055.2). Taxonomy (NCBI): domain Eukaryota; kingdom Metazoa; phylum Arthropoda; class Insecta; order Hemiptera; family Cicadellidae; genus Neoaliturus; species Neoaliturus tenellus. The sequence continues at coordinate 24,863 of JAQYXR010000777.1, forward strand.
GCGTATTCCCTATAGGGAAATTCGCTAACATGCAAAGTGCAACACAGTTAATTATTTATAACTAGCTTAAAATCTATATATATATATATATATATATATATATATATATATATATATATATATATATATATATATATATATATATATATAAGTAGATAGTACTATGGGGTTCCTAGGACACTTTTGGAGACAATCAAAAATCAAACAAATTTCACAGTTTTTTAATACAATTATGCAATATTTTTGCCATTTTTTGGCCAATTTTCAGCTTTTGTCAAATTGTCATAAAAAATATGCAAATTTAATGCATTTTTTAATAAACATGCATAAATTTATATGAAATTGTTTACAGAATAAAAAGTTTTTTAAAACCAGTAAAATTATAATTTTTTACAAGATGATTTAAAATTTATTATCAATACAATTATATTAAAATAATTATTCAAATTTAACTAAAGCAGTTTCTTTATCATCAAAAGTCTAAAAAGCCGTGACAATTAAATTTAAATCTTTTTTATTTAATTCTTTAATAGTTTTATCATCAATTATATTAGTAAATCTTTTTGGTAAATGTATTTTACATTTTTCTAATTCAACAATAATTGTATATCCATATTTATCTTTAATTCTTTCAAATTTTTCAATTTTATATTTTTCATTTAAATTTAAACTTTTTAATGGTTTATATTCTTTAAATCTTAATTCTCCAATATTATTAATTTCTTCTAACAGATCCATTTATATAGGGAAAAAATATTACAAATTCATTTGTGATAGATATGTTAAAAAGTTATCATCATAATTAGGTTTTATACAAAAATCCATATTTAAATATTTAAAAATCATTGGTAATAATTTTTTATATGATATATTACTTTTCTTAAAACATAAATATTTATTAAAAACTAGTGTAATTTTTTCTTTATCTTCATGATTCAATTCAAAATTAATATTGTATATTTTGTTTAAAAATTGATAGTAAAATATCCAATTTGTATAATTCCTTTGTTTTAAAAATAATTTTATATTCTTAGGTGTTATTTCAAAATGATTGGAAATACATAAAATATATAATTCATTAATTAATTGGTGTGTTTTATATGGTTGAAAATGGTTAAATTCTCTTAAAATATGTTTAAGATGTTTATTCTTATTACTTTTTCTCTTAATCGTTTTTTCATAAATAATTCTTTTACATATATTACATCCTACACAATTTCCAATAATAGTAAAATTAGTTTGATTATGACATCTATAACACATATCCATTTATTAAAAAAATATTTTATACATAAATGAATTGAATCAATTCATTTATGTATAAAATATTTTTTATATATAAATGAATGAACCAATTCATTGTTACAAGTGTAAGAAAAAAACTAAAAATATTAATCCACAAATTGTTGAAATGAAAAATGGATTATATAGAATAGCTACTAAATGTTTAATTTGTAAAACAAATAAAAGTAAAATTTTAAAAAAAGAAGTTAAACCTATAATTAAAAAAGAATTAACTAAAAATGAACAAATAATTGAAGCAAATGAAATTCATGCTCCAATCAGAAAGAAATTTCTAAAAAGAAAAATAATTACATTAGGTATTGATGATTTATGGGCAGCAGATTTAATTATAATGAAAAATTATGAAAAAGAAAATGATGGTTATAAATATATGTTAAATGTGATAGATACTTTCTCAAAATATGTTTGGTCAAAACCATTAAAGAAAAAAGATGGAAAAACAGTTTCTAAAGCATTTGAAGAAATAATTAATGATGCAATTAAAATTAATCATAAATCACCTAATCTTTTACATACAGATAAAGGATTAGAATTTATCAATAAAGAATTCAAAGAAATATTAAATAAATATGATATTAAATTGTATCATACAGAAAATGAAGAAAAATCAAGTATAATAGAAAGGTATAATAGAACACAAAATGAAAAAATGAAAATACAATTTGAAATTAATAAAAATTATAGATGGATAAATATTTTACCAAAAATTGTTAAAGAATATAATAACTCATATCATTCAACAATTAAAATGAAACCAATTGAAGTAAATAAAAATAATGAAAAGGATTTATTAGATACTGTTTTTAAATATAAACCACCAAAAATAATAACCAAATCAAAATTTAAAATAAATGATAGAGTTAGAATTGGAAATAAAAAATCAACATTTTCTAATAAATATAAAAATAATTGGTCTAGAGAAATATTTATAATTTCTAAAATTAATAATACAAATCCAGTTACATATAGTATAAAAGATCAAAATAATGAAGATATTATTGGAAATTTTTATGAATATGAATTGAAAAAAACCAATTTGTAAATTTTATTTTATATAAATGGAAAAGAAATGTTTAAGGTGTAAATTATATAAAGATATATCAAAATTTTATAAAGATAAAAATACTAAAGATGGGTTATATTATTATTGTAAAGAATGTAAGGATTTGTATTATAAAAAATTATATGATAATATTAAAGTTATTGAATTAAATGAAAAACAATGTCATAAATGTAAAGAAATTAAAGATATTTCAAATTTTAATAATTATCATTATAGTAAAGATAGAAAAAATGCAATTTGTATACAATGTATTAGAGAAATGTTTTTAAAACCACAATTTTGTGAATGTGGAAGAAATATTAAATGGACTAATAATTATTTAAGACATTTAGAAACTAAAATTCATGACAAAAATATAACAAAACTAGAAAATTTAAAAATATGATAAAAATAATAATTTTACTTGTTTTAAAAAAGTTTAAATTTTATTGAAAAAATACTATAGAAAACTTAAATTGACTTATGAAAATACAACTATTAATTTTATTGAAAAAATTTTCTAGAAAATTTAAATTAACTTGTGAAAAGTTGACTATTGATTTTATTGAAAAAATACTCTAGAAAACTTAAATTAACTTGTGAAAAGTTGACTATTGATTGAAAAAATACAATTTAAACTATAAATTACCTAGAAAAAAGTGGAAAAACTTCTCATATTTTTAAGAGTTTTATTTCTAAGTAAAAATTATTTCTAATAAATGGAACGAACAAATAAAAATATTAATTGTCCTTACTGTAATAAAAATATATTATATAAAAATTATGATAGACATTATAATTCAACTAAACATTTATTAAATAAACAAAAATATGATAATAAAATATTTGAATTAAAACATTGGTGTAAAAATAATAATATATATAATTATAAAAATAAAACTTTAGATGAATTAACAAATATTAAAGAAACATTTGATCTTACAAATTATTCATTATTTAATATAGAAAAATTAAATGAAATTGCAAAAAAATTATCTGTCAGAAATTATGAAAATTTATCTAGAGATGAACTAATTAAAAGATTAAACAAAATTAAAGAAAATCCAAATAATTTAGAATATAGATCATTAAAATATATTCAAAATTTAGCAACTAAAAATAGTATTAAAATTGTTAATAAAACTAGAAGAGAATTAATTGGATTATTAAATGATTATTTTAAAAATAGACCAATTCCAAAAGAAAATATAATAAATATTCAAGAAGCTTCATCATTAAAAGGATATTTTCAAGATTATATTTTAACAAATTCAAATGATGATTTAGATATTAATGATTATTTAGAAACTCAAAGAAATGAAATAAAAAAATTGATAGAAAAACAAAAATTTAAAAATATTAAAGGACAAATGGCTTTAGAATGTGAATATGAAAGAAAATTAATAAATGGTGAAATTCAAAATAGTAATATGTATTTTTGCATAAAAAGTTCAGATATTTTAAATATAGATGATTTTATTGATGATCAATTTAAGAAATTAATAGTTAGAGAACAACTAAATCAACCATCAAAAGGCTCTGGTTGGTCATTAAAAAGATGTGTTGAATTAAATCTAAAATTATCTAAAAATAATTCATTAAATGCTGGATCATATATAGAATTACCAAATGAAATTAAGAATAAAAAATGTTGTGTAAATTTTAAAAATAAAGATGAATATTGTTTTATTTATGCAATTAGATGTGCTATTGATAAACCAAATGAACATGCTGAAAGAGTTAAACAATATCAAAAATATATAAATGATGATATTTTTAAAGGTTTTGATTATCCAATAACATTAAAAGATATTAAATTATTTGAAAAAAGATCGTTTGACTCTAAATATAACTATCCATCAATGTCAATAAATATTTATAGAATTGATGAAGATAAAAAAATAGTGCCATTACAAATATCTGAATATTATAATGTAAAATTAGAAATTGATTTATTATATTATAAAATTGGTAATAATTGTCATTATATATTAATAACAGATTTAAATAAATTGGTATATTCTCAATTATCAAAACATAAAACAAAAAAATATATTTGTAGAAGATGTTTGACTCATTTCTACAAAAATAAAGACTTGAATAATCATTTAGAAATATGTAAATCATTAGAACCTTGTAGACCTATAATGCCATTTCCTGGTCAAAAAGTAAGTTTTAAAAACTATTACAAAAAGTTTGAACATCCATATGTAATTTATATGGATTTTGAAAGTATATTAGAAAAGATTGATAATTGTAAAAATAATCCAAATTGCTCATATACAAATAAAATTCAAAAACATATACCATATGGATTTACAATCTATTTAGTATCTAGAGTAACTAATAAAATGTATAAACCTATTTGTTATAGAGCAAAAAATGAAGAAGAATTAATAAATGTACCAAATAAATTATTTGAATATTTAGATGAAATTTCAAAATATATAGCCAAACAATATAATTCAAAAAATAAAAAGCCTATGAATTTAACTAATGAAGAAGAAATTAATTATAAAAAAACTAATATTTGTCATATTTGTGAAAATAGTGGTTTTGATGATGATAAAAGAATAAAAGTAAGAGATCATTGCCATTTAACAGGAAAATTTAGGGGTGCTGCACATTTAAATTGTAATTTAAATCTAAAATTCCCTCAAAGTATTCCTATATTCTGTCATAATAGTTCAAATTATGATACACATTTGTTTATAAAAGAATTAGCTAAAAAATATGGTAAAATTGATTTGTTAGCTAATACAGATGAAAAATATATAAACTATTCAGTAAATTCTGGTTATGGTTATGAATTTGAAGGTGATAAACCTAGAAAATTTATAAAATTCTCATTTGTAGATACATTTAGATTTATGGCTACATCAATTGAAAAATTAGCTAAAAATCTTAAAGAATTTAAGCATATAAATAAATTTATAAAAGAAAATGATAAAATTGAATATGATAATGAAACTTTAAAAATATTAACTTCTAAAGGTGTATTTCCATATGAATTTATTGATAATGTCGAAAAATTAAACTATGATAAAATATTAGAAAAAGATCAATTTTATAGTTGTTTAACTAATGAAAATATAAGTGATGATGATTATAAACATTATATAAAAGTTTGGAATAAATTAAAAATAAAAACATTAGGTAATTATTCAGATTTGTATAATATTCAGGATGTATTATTATTAGCTGATATATTTGAAAATTTTAGATCTGTTTGTTTGAAAAATTATCAATTAGATCCAGCACATTATCTAACATCACCATCATTAGCTTGGGATTCTATGTTAAAATTAACAAAAATTAAACTAGAATTAATAAGTGATTATAATATGTATTTAATGATTGAAAAAGGTATTAGAGGTGGTATTTCACAATGTATAACTAGATATTGTAAAGCAAACAATAAATATCCAAAAAATTATGATAAAACAAAACCTGAAAATTATATGTTATATATAGATGCAAATAATCTATATGGATGGGCTTTAAGTCAAAAATTACCTTATAAAGATATAACATGGATGAATCCTAATACATATACATTAAATGAATGGGAAGAAACAATATTAGAATTAGATGAAAATGCTGAATATGGATATATATTAGATGTTGATTTAGAATATCCTATTGAATTACATGATGATCATAAAGATTTACCATTAGCACCTGAACATTATAATAATAAACTTTGCACAACATTATTTGATAAAAAAGATTATGTTATTCATTCAAGAAACTTAAAATATTATCTACAAAAAGGATTAAAATTAAAGAAAGTTAATAGAGTTATAGCATTTGATCAAGATGATTATATGAAAAAATATATTGAATTAAATACCAAATTTAGATCCAAATCAACATCAGATTTTGAAAAAGACTTTTTTAAATTGATGAATAATAGTGTTTTTGGAAAAACTATGGAAAATGTTAGAAATAGATGTGATATTAAATTAGGTGACGAAAAGTTTTCATTAAAACAAGCAAAAAAACCTAATTTTAAAACATTTAGTATATTTGATAAAGACTGTATTGCTTCACATATGATAAAAGAAAAGGTTAAGTTTGATAAACCAATCTATATAGGATTTTCAGTACTTGATTTATCAAAATTACATATGTATCAATTTTATTATGAAAAATTAAAGAAGTTTGATCCAAATATAAGGTTATTATATATGGACACAGACAGTTATTTTATAGAGTTTAAAAAGGATCCATATAAAATTATTAAAGAAAATATTAATGAATTTGATACAAGTGATTATAAGAAAGAACATGAATGCTATAGTGAAAAGAATAAAAAAATAATTGGTAAATTTAAAGATAAGTTAAATGGTGAAATATTAGAAGAATATTGTGGTTTAAGATCAAAATTATATAGTTATGAATTTAATAATAAAAATCCTGTAAAATGTAAAGGAATTAAGAAAAGTGTTGTTGATAAAACATTACATATGGATGATTTTAAGAAATGTTTATTTGATGATCAAGAACAATATAGAGAAATGACTTGTATTAGAAGTTTTAAACATGAACTATATACAATTACAATAAATAAATTAGCTTTAAGTAATAGAGATGACAAAAGATTTATTTGTGAAAATAAAATTGATACATTACCTTGGGGGTATAAAAAAAATTATAAATAAATGGAAATTTTAATTGTTCCAAAAGAATTAATAAATAATGATTTTGATATAAAATTATATTTATTTAAAACTAAAATATCAAATAAATTTTTAATATATCTTTTTAAATATAAAAATTATTTTGTATATCATTATAAGTTTAATTTTATAATAGAACCATTTATAAATATAATAAAAAATTATGTTAAAGAAAGTTTTAAAGAAAATGATCAAAATTATATTAATAATTTATAACCATATGATATTGAATTTATACTATAATTTATGTATATTTTTAAATATTTTCTTTAATAAATTTAAATATATTTAATAATTTATTATTAAATTTTTATGTTTAATTATTTGTTTTGATTCTTTCATTTAAAATATTTATTAATCTATTTTTAAATTTTTTGATTCTTTTTTTATTTTAAAATTAATAAATATAAACAAATTTTTTTTAATAAAAATAGTATGTTTTTCATTATATGATAGGGGGGACAGATCGCCTCCCCTAAAAATATCTATAAATTTTATTTTATTATCATTATAAGTAAGACCCGTCTTTAAGACGTGTCTCAAATTTGTATATAATTTATTATCTTTATAAATATCTTTTGAATGTTTAAGGAGGGTAACGTTTTGTTACCCTTAAGTTTTTATTGTATAATAAGGTTACCTCCTTTAAAATTTTTTAAAATAAATATTGTAATTTATGTGGGACCCATTTTGGGTCCTACCTAATTTTAATAAGTTTTGTACGTTTTTCATTATATGATAGGGGGGACAAATTGTCCCCTCTAAAAAATCTATGAATTTTAATTTATCACCATCTATATTTATCCTTATTGTTTATCTACCTTTTTTGATTTTAAAATTAATGAATATAAACCAGATTCATTAATAAATATTGTTTTATTATCTATTTTATTGACGCCCTGTTTTAGGGCATCTGAAAACATGTTTGTACATCAATTTCTAGGGTGTCTTAATTTGTGACACCTATAATTTTTATGTTAATTAATTTATCATCATTATGTAAGTGTAACTGTTGGTTACACTTGATATTTTTTAAGTTTTATATATTTTTCTTTTACATTATCAATTAAAACTTTTCTAGAATTTTTATATTTTAAAATATTACAAATATCTTTTACTTTAAACCAAGGATTATTTTGTTTACTAAATACAATTAATTTATTATTAAATATAAAATTATTGTAATTAAATCAATTGTTTTATTATTTATGTAGACAAAGTTTATATTACAAATTTTGTTTTAATCTTAAATATACAATACTTTTAATATTTTCATTATTTATTAGATTTCCATCACTATCTTGAATAGATATTACAATATTTTGAATTTTATTTATATTTTTTAAAGGAATATAATCAATTTCATTTGGTTTTTCACTAATTTTTGATCCATATTCAACATTTGGATAAAATGAATATATAATTTCTGATTCTTTATGTAAATGTGAATGATCTTTATGATTTTCAAAACTAGGATCAACTAAATTACAATGTATTTCAATAACATCAAAAGGTCTAATTTTTGGTAGTTTTATTCCTTTTGTTAATACATTTGGTTCAATTATTTTATTATTTAACCCTAATAAATCAATTATAATTGTTGTAACTATAATTTTAACAGGAGATTTTATTATAATATATGGTCCATCATTTTTCAGTATAAAATCATTTTCATCAAATTTATTAATTTTCTTTTTAAATTCTATTAAACTATTAATAAAAATATTTTTTATTTCTTCAATTGTATAATTTCCTTTATTTATATCAAAATATTGATCTATAATTTTATCATCTTCATCTTTAATAGAATATCCATAACAGTTTTTATAATCATTTGGTATATTTGATATAAAATTATCTGAATAAAATCCACTTAAACCAATACTATATTTTCCATCTAAATGTATTGGATGTTCTAATCTTAATTCTAGTTTGGATGAATGACCAATTATTTTAAATAATTTCATCTTATTTAAATGGAGAAATTTTTAGAAAAAAAAGATAATATAAAATTAGAATCATATGATAAAAATAATAAAAATGATCAACCTATTATATTATTAATTATAGGAACAAGTGGATCTGGTAAAACTACATTATTATTAAATTTTATTTACAAAAGATTAATTCCATATTCAAATTTATATATTTTTAGTAAATCATTAGAACAACCATCTTATAAATTATTACAAAAAAGATTTAAAAATATACAATCAAATATTAATAAACAAATTTCTCATTTTTCATGTGATGATGTGATTCCACTAAATGAATGTAAACCAAATTCATTAGTAGTTTTTGATGATTGTATTTTAGAAAAACAAGATAAAATTAAAGAATATTTTATAATGGGTAGACATAAAAATATATCATGTATTTATTTATCACAATGTTATTCAAAAGTTGATATGCAATTAATTAGAAATAATTTAAATATGTTATGCATTTTTAAACAAAATGAATATTATATGAAAAAAATATATAATAATTTTGTTGGATCAGATATGAAATTTGATAAATTTAAAACTATTTGTAATGATTGTTGGAAAGAAGACTATGGATTTTTAACTATTAATTTATTGAAAAAATCAAATGATGGAAAATATATGAAAAATTTTTCTGATATTAAATAATGATAATGGCTTGTTGTATATTTGAGTCAATAATTGATAGAATATTTATTTTATTAGTATTATTTATTTCATTAGTATTTATATATTTAATGAAAATTACAGAAATAAAGTAAAATAAATTGTGTTTAACATGATTTGTATTTGTGTTAACATGATTTATGTTTATGTTAACATGATTTGTGTTTGTGTTAACATGATTTATGTTTTGTGTTAATATGATTTTTGTTTGTGTTAACATGATTTGTTTTTGTGTTAACATGATTTGTGTTTATGTTAACATGATTTGTGTTGAACCTAAATTTTTCTTTGTAATAAATGGATAAGATATCTGTTAATGAAGCTAAAAAATTAGATGATATTGAGAAAAAATTAATAAAAGAATTTAAAAATCAAATTAAAATTGAAGATAATTATGAAAAAATTAAACAAAAAGCATATGAACCTATAACATCAGCGATTGGTAAAGTTGAAAATAAAATTGGTGAAGTCTTAAATGAAAATAAAAACCTAATGGAATTGGTACCTGTTGTTAATAATTTTGCTAATATATCAATACCAGAAACTGAAGAATTAAATTTACCTTCAAGTACTCCATTTAGACCAATCAGACAGCCAATAATTCAAGAAGAATCGACATTTATTGACCCAAACTTAATTTCACCTCAAACATTAGATAAAATTATTGGTCCATTAGCACAAAAATATTTACCAAGAACAAAAGATGATAAATTTGGTTTATATTGGAATAAACATAAAAAATCATTTATGATTGGTGATAAAATAACTGTAATTGATAATGATGATTTAATAATTGATGATAAAAAATATAATGGAACACATGGATTATGGAGATTGTTAACTTATGAAAAGAAACCAGATAATAATTTATATACACAAGATGATTTAAATAATTATTCAAAGATTTTATGGGAAACTAATTCAATTTATAAAAATAATGATCCAAATAGTAAAAAACCAAAATCTAGTAAAGGTGATAAATATATTAATTTAATTAAACATATTTGGGAATTAAAAGGGGAAATTGAAGGTTCAGGAATCAGACAATATACAGAAAATAAAATTGAATATAGATTTATAGATGATTTAAATAAATTAGATAATATTATTAATTATATATATGCACAAGAAAAAGCTGGTAATAATAATTTTTTAAATGAAAAGAAAGCAATTAAAGACTTTATATCAAATAAATTAGATGAATTAATTGAAAAACCTGAAGGAATTAAGTATTTAAAAAGAATTTTGGCAAATATTTCATCACCATTATTAAAAGATGGATCAGGTATTTTAAATGATGTTATAAATAATTTACCTTTTGAATTACATGTACCTGGTTATCAATATCTAGGGCCTGGAACTAAATTAAATAAAAGAGTAAAAAGAGGTGATCCTGGAATAAATGATTTAGATAAAGCTGCTAAAGAACATGATTTATTTTATAGAGATCATAAAGATACAAAATCTAGAAATGAAATAGCTGATAAAATTTTACAAGATAAAGCATGGGATATAGTAACATCAAATGATTATGGAATTGGTGAAAGATTAGTTGCATTACCAACATCAGGTGCTATGTGGATGAAAAGAAAATTTGGTATGGGTTTAGAAGTAGGATTAAAATTTTAATAAAATTTTTCATTAATTAAGTTAATCTATATTATAAAAAAACTATAAATTTTTTTCTTAATAAATGGAAAAAACAAATATAAACTTGACAGATAATCAAAAATCAAAAATAAAATTAGCATTTAAAAATAAAAGATCAGTTATAATTCAATTTAATATTGATCAATTTAATGAAAATGGAAAAGATATTATATTATTATCTAAAAGACAAATTAATAAACTAAATAAACATAAAAAATTAAATAAAGGATTAAGATTTGAATTTTCATATAATCAATTAAAAGAAATAAAAAATGGTGGATTACTAAAAGAAATTTTAGATTTTGCTGATAATATACCTATAGTTAAAAATTATACACCAAATGTTAGAAAGGGAGCAAAAGTAGTAAAAGAATCTATAATTCCTAAATTTAGAAATTTTGTTGATTGGTTATATCATGAATTAAAAAATGTAGAAGGATCTGGTTTAGATAAAAAAACATTAAAATATATGAAACAAAATTATAAAAAAATTTTGAACCACTAACATTAGGTGAATTAGAAAAATTGTGTAAAAATATAAAATATTTTAGAGGTGTATTTATGAGAGATATATTACCTAATAAAGTTAATAAATTTGAATGTGGAATTATAAATTTAGATTCATTTGATGGAAATGGAACTCATTGGGTTTGTTATTATAAAAAAGATAAAATTAAATATTATTTTGATTCATATGGAAATATAGTTAATAAACCACCAATAGAATTAGTTAAATATTTAGGAAAAGATAATATATTTTATAATGATAATCAAATTCAAAATTATAATGATCCACCAATTTGTGGTCATTTATGTATTTTTATATTAAATGAATTAAATAAAAATAAAAAATTTGATAACATAATAAATAAATTAATCCTTAATAAATATGGATTCACAAAATATATTTGATCTGTTTGGAAGACAGAAAAAACATCCAATTAATATTAAAGAAGATTATATAAATTCCAAATTAAATACATTTTTTAATAATTTTAGTAAAAGTTTTAAAAGTCATGTAAAAAAGACTGAAAATTTAGTAAATGCTATTGGTTTATCAAAAAATTATATAAATATTAATGGTAAAAGAATTGTTAATGTTAAACCAAGTATAAATAAATATGATGTTATAGTTAAGTCAGAATTAGATGAAGTTTTAGATTCAATTATTGAAATTGGTAGTGATTATTCAGAAACTAAAAAAGATTTAAATAAAATTTTAGAATTTTTAATTAATATTGGAAAACATGTTGAAAATTTAGAAGAAAAATTAGAAAAAGAACTAAAATTTCTATTTGATGGAGTCAATAAATCAATAAAAGAATTAAATGCAGAAATAATACTAATTAAAGGAGATATAGATAAATTACAATAATTTATTTTATATAAATGGAGTTGATTTATTGTCTTAAATGTAAACAAAAAACTAATTCTAAAGATATTCAGATAATAAAATTAAAAAATATAAATATAATTAAATCAAAATGTTGTATTTGTAATTCAAAGAAAAGTTGTTTTACAAAATTTTCTCCCTAATAAATGGCTCTATACAGTTCATTTGATTTATTCATTATCAGAAACCAAAATCAATTAAACAAAGATGATTGGGATGATATTTCTGAAAAATATGAATTGAGTATTAATATGATGAGATTGTTTCAAAATAAATTAAATTGGCAAAAAATTGCTCAACATCAAAATTTAACTATAGATTTTATTACTGAATTCATAAATTATCAACTAAAAGATTATATTGATTTGATTTGTAAATATCAAGATTTAACTGAATATTTCATTCATGATTATGCTTTTACATTAAATTGGGAATTAATTTTAGAACATCAAAAAATATCAGAAAAATTTATACTTGATCATGCTACAGAAATTGAGTATTTTAAAAGTAAAAATGAAATTGATACATAAATAAAATTTGACATTATAAAATCATAAAAATTAAATTATGAAAATTTTACTTGTTTTAAAAAAGCTTTTGATTTAAAAAATTATCCTTAATAAATGGCTGATTACAAAAAATATATAAATGATATTGAAAGAGCTGAATACAAAAATTTCTATCCATTATCTAAATTACATTTAAATGAACCTAATAAAAAAACTGAATTTAATATAGATTTTGGAGATGGATTTTGTACTTCTAAATTTCAATTTTATATATCTGGTAAATTGACTAAATCTGATGGAACTGCATATGATAATGGTGCTAATATAAAATTAATTGATAATTTTGTTCCATTTTTATTTTCAAAAATTGAAGTTAGAAAACATAATAAATTGATTGATGAAATTGAATATCCTGGTCTATTAAGTACAATTAAAGGTACTATAACTTATTCAAAATCAGAAATAAATCAAATTAATAATGGTTTTGAATCAAATTTTAGTAAAGCATTTGAAGCAATTGGTAATTTATCTCATTTTGGATTAGGATTTTTTGAAAATGTAAATATTCCAATATACAAAGGAGGTTTTAATATAACATTTATTAGATCACAAGATAATGATGCAATTTTTAGATGGAAAACTAAAAAGGCTGATGGAACTTATGATAATGCAACATTACCAGCTGAAGGTAAAATAACAGTTGATGAATTTTTTATTAGAGTTCCTATAATTGAATACAAAACAACAAGTAAAATTCAATTAATTAATGAACTAAGCAAATTTGAAAAAGTAAATTTTCATTTTAATCATTGGCAATGCATTGAACAAAAAAATATTACAGGAAAGAATTTAAGTTTGGATATAACAAATATCTATAGAAATATTTATAATCCAAAATTTATTATAATTGGATTTCAAAAATCAAGAACAAATGATCAGTTATATGATACTTCTAAATTTGATAGTATGTATATAAAAAATATAAGAGTAAAACTAAATGGTCATTATTACCCTGATGAATTGGAAAACTTTGACATATTCAATGAAAAATTTAGAATTATGTATGAAATGTATCAAGATTATAAAAAAGTTTATTATAATAGTAGTAAAATGTATTATAATCCAACAGAATTTCTAGAAAATAGACCAATTTATGTAATTGATACTACAAAAAATCCAACAAATATTTCAAGTTCAAAAAATGATATTATTATTAATGCAGATTTTGATTATGATATAGTAGCTACTAGTAAAACAAATTGTTATATTATTATTGTATCTGAAAAATTACTTGAATATAATATAATCAAAAATGATATAATTGAAATAAATTAATCTATATTCTTAAAAATCAGATATTAAAATTTACTTGTTTTAAAAAAGCTTTAAATTTACAAAAATAAAACAAAATGAATGGATATGATGGTTTATTTTGTGTAGTGTTGTAAGTGTGCGTGTTTTCAGAATAGGCGCCTTAGTTACTCGTCACTACCACCTAGCTTTTATGATATTTTGTATTTTTGAATTTGAACCCATCACTGCCACATTCCAGGTTTTTATGTCCCCAGGGGCATCATTTCAGGTTCTATTGAATTATTTGATTTTTAGATTTTTTTGTGCTAGGTGGAGGAGAGTGTATTATTTGAATTTTTTAGTGTGCGGTGTTGTAAGTGTAATGTTGTATTAATGGGATGGACGATAGGCGATTGATTGAAATGATTAATGGAAATAGATTGGTGGTTAATGGAAATGGATTGGTGATTATGAAGGATGAAATGGATGAGGCAAAGGGTGCACCCACCATAGTATCTTGTCAGACGGCTTGTTTCACAGTCATTATCCTATGGCCACTCGGATAAAGACCTTCCACCAACCACTGGACTTCAACTATGTCCTCAATAAATTATGCCCGAAGTTTCGAGATTTGAACTCGGAACCTCAGGCATATGAGACTTGAACGTTAGCAATGAGCTAACCAGACTTCCGTTGAGTGATAAGACTGCATGGGTTTATCAGTTGAAGCGCTAGTAGTTCATGACTATTCCACTAGATAGTGCAACAATTGCCTATACTAAATAAATATCATTTTTAATCCTATTAATACATTATAGCCCATCATAAATTAACCAATTAAACATTTGTTTCAAATACTTTTACAAATAAATCAATTAACATATTGATAAATTTAAGAAACAACAAAAAAACTTATATCTCATTTAAAACCTAAGTTGTGAGGTATTATATCAAAGAGAAAAAAATATTAAATTCAATACAATTTTCAGATTAAAGATAACTTAATTATTAATAAAGTTATAATAGTTTAAAGTATTGGAGTTTGTGACAGGAAGTATTATTTTAACTTTCAGATAAGAGAGATAAGAGTGATAAGAGAATGCTCTCAACCAATATATTCTACAAGACTCATTATTTAACAACTTAAATCGTAGTTTATGAACTAAATAGGTTTATTTTATTAAATTTGCACAATAATTACTATAATTAGTATATATTTTGACCTGGGACCATGATAATTTCAGATTTCAAAAAAATATATAAAATTTGAAAATTTTTTTTAATAGAACTTAAAATATTCATTCATTAAAACAGTTAAAGAATAGAATAAGAAAGATTTACATTTAATTATTACAAACATTAAAACATTTGATGATAAAGAAACTATTCTAGTTTAATTTGAATAATTATTCAGTATTCGACAAAATTTTACTTGTTTTAGAAAAATTTTTATTCTGTAGACAATTTTATGTAAATTTAGGCATATTTGTAAAAAATTTCATGAAATTTGCATATTTTTCATAAAAATTAGAATAATGTTAGACTACAAATTAGCCAAAAAATGGCAAAAATATTGCATAATTGTATTAAAAAACTGTGAAATTTGTTTGATTTTTGATTGTCTCCAAAAGTGTCCTAGGAACCCCATAGTACTATCTACTTATATATATATATATATATATATATATATATATATATATATATATATATATATATGTATATTAAAAATGTTGTTCCCCTTTAGGGCTACTATCAAGTTATACCAAGCTACTGTCAAGTTATACCAAGGGTACTCTGGTATTTATTTGGTGTATACGTATATATAAATATATATAGTACATATACATTTAATGTTATGTAAAAATATTTTCTTTTACCTTACTTACTGCACATTAGTTATAAATTGTATTTCGAAATGCTTTAGTGTGTAGATAAATTTATAGGTACACATTTAAAAAATCATTTAATTTCTTTAGTCAACCACAATAACAAAGTTAAAAGGACATAATCAAGATCTTAATTTCCTTTCCACACATTTATAGTAAATTAAATCTAGATTAATTTACTGAATAACAAAGGAGCTGCTAAAATACGGTATTATCTTAAGTGGTAAGGTAAAAAATTTCAAAGAGCTCCGTGAAATTACATTATTATTAGTGATCATGATGTAGTAATTTGTAATGCTTCTTTGTAACTCCTAGGTTTCACCTTCATTAGTTTATGTACAGGGTGGTTATAAAGTCCCTTCCCCCCTAGTATTTTTCTACAATTTATATTAAAAGTTATTTTCAATGACGGGATTCATTGTACAGGTACATACTCTAACTTTTGTAGTAATTTAAAATTTTGAGAGTTACCTGAGGTCTAAGATGCAGGAGTCAACTTCAAAATTCCTTATGAGAAGCTAGTCATGCGACATGTCAAATAACACTCCTTTTTCCCCCTGAAAACAGTGGTGCAATCTAAATTCAAAAGGGTTATACCGATTTCAAGATATCTGTAGGTATAAGATGTAGGGGTCGACTTAAAAATTTTAACTAGAAGCTAGTCATGCGACATGTCAAATAACACTGCCTTTTCCCCCTGAAAACAGTGGTGAAATCTAAATTTAAAAGGTTTGTACGGAATATTTTGTCTGAGTATCCAAGGTCTTACGCAATGTTCGGGCAGAATTTAAAAACATATTGCATTACTGCCAAGAGGTAAATGGAGAACACTTCGAACAGTTATTGTAGTTATTGTCAAGGTAGGTGGTTAATAATTTATTGTTGCTATTTATGCAAAAAAATCATTATTGGTTGATTTCCTAATGTTTTTTATTTCTTATTATTTCTTGTAAGTTTTAATTTGTCTATCAGCATTACCTTTAATTAAACTTCAATCAGAATAATAATTTTTAAAGTAAGAAACTTCAGTAAAAACTTATTTTCTAATTTAATGATGATACAAAAATACTGCCCTTTTGCACTATCATTGTACCACTGTTTTCAGGGGGAAGAGGCAGTGTTATTTGATATGTCGCATGATTAGCTTCTAGTTAAAATTTTCAAGTCGACTCCTACATCTTAGACCTACAGATATCTTGAAAACGGTATAACCCTTTTGAATTAAAATTGCACCACTGTTTTCAGGGGGAAAAGGCAGTGTTATTTGAAATGTCGCATGACTAGCTTCTAGTTAAAATTTTTAAATCTACTCCTACATCTTAGACCTACAGATATCTTGAAAACGGAATAATCCTTTTGAATTTAGATTGCACCACTGTTTTAGGGGGAAAAGGCAGTGTTATTTGACATGTCGCATGACTAGCTTCTCATAAGGAATTTTGAAGTTGACTCTTACATCTTAGACCTCAGGTAACTCAAAAAAATTTAAATTACTACAAAAGTTAGAGTATGGACCAATACAATGAATCCCGTAATTGAAAATCTCTTTTAATATAAATTGTAGAAAAATACTAGGGGGGAAGGGACTTTATAACCACCCTGTATATTGAACCCTTTTCCAAGCTGAATTCTGGGGGGTTTAAATGTAAGTTATAATCTTATTTTTCGAATTACTTTGTTCTTGCAAATTTATATTTAGTCAATTTTACATTAGTTGAAGTTTAAAAGCTACAACGTTGTTTTGTTCCCATCAATATTACATCATTAACATAATTATTAGTGATCATGATGTAGTAATTTGTAATGCTTCTTTGCCCTTCTGCAAACTTCTGCAAAAAATTGTGATAATGTACAAGAAAATGTAATAAAAAATTTATAACAAACTGTTGCACCCTTAAGAAAACACTGACTGGACCTCTGTTTTAAATGAAAAAGATTTTAAATCTATATTTGAACTTTTATTAAACCTTTGTGTTACCAGTCAATAGGCCTACCTGTTTCAAAATTTGATGTAAAATGTAGTAAACAAATCCTTCTATTAGTAGTTTTTTTAACTTGATCTGTAAACAAAAGCTTTCAACTTGTGACAAATATGTTTGTGTAGCAGCTTCCTATATATAACGTTTTAATAACAATTTCATTGAGTAACTCCACTCCTCAACAAACAGAGCCTGTTTCGTAAGCAAGAGACCCAGGTTTTCCAAGTTTTCTCTACGGTTTTCAGCTTTGAGCTAACGGGAGCGGTAGCTCAGTGGTAGAGCTCTGGCCTCACAAGCCAGCGATCCCCGGTTCGATCCCGGGCGACGACATTACACGCACAAACATGAGCGGTCACCTCTAGCTAGCGTATGTGACTCAATGCCGTGACCGTACCTTGCTGTCTTTAGATCACCGCACAGGCCTATTGGCCCATGGTGACGGGCAGTGGAGGTTAAAAAAAGCATGAAATCTGATATATGTTGACTCTACTGATTCTTAGTGTAACGTTGAAGTAACATTAAAGTAAATTTTACAAGCATATTAAAAAAAATTATATGCTTTCATTTTTTACGCCCTTGAAGTCCTTAGTTAAACAATTAAATTAAAGTTTAAATATATTAAAGTTGGTTGTACTTTAATTAAAGTTTGATGATTATGCTATGTGACCATGTAAATATGTGATCTGCGATGTGTGATGTGACATTTTTACTAAATGCTAGATGTTATGGGTAATAACTCAGTGGGTTTGCGTATATACATTATTCACATATGCAAAACGAAAGTGAATACTCATGTTTGTGGGTTTAATTTTATATCTCAGGGTCGAAAGAGAAACAACTAGCTTGTTATGCCAGAGCTTTGCCAGTGAGATACCCAGCAAACACGTACATCTATGGTTAAGACAAATACAAACCAACAATGAAAGTAATCAGTTACATATTTTTTTTATAATTAAGATCTATATGCTGCGTGATTAGGCTTTGTTTACTATAGTGGGGAAAGAATCCATATAAGTGTAACTAATTATGAAGCTGCTAATATCCTCTTACATGGACAGTTATCATATAAATAACACCATAAATCTATTGTACAGCACCAGGACTAAGGAGAATATATGAACAAAAGAAGGGCTGTTTCATTCCTTTGATGTTGGATGTACCGGCTGATCAGGCTAGTGACGTTTTGGGTACTAATTTTTACATCGTTTTACCCGCTAATGAAACAGCCCTTGTCTATTACACTACAGCAGTTTTCTCCAGTCCTGGTACAGCACTGGCATTCTGAATTAAAATCAGATGGTTATGATATACAAACAGTAAGTTCAACAACTGTGTAAACAGCCAAGTTTGAGTTTCCTAAATATTTCAGTCTCACTGGAGGCAGTTCCTCGTCAAACACGCTGCTATATTGATCCTCCAGCATGTCATAAAAGTGCATAGTGGTCTGGAAGGGTTTAGTTGTATTAAGCTTTTTATTTCAATTATGTAACACATATTTCTTCAAGTTTCGTCTGTTATTGTTTAATTATTACATTTACGTATAAACAAGAGATGATATTAAAAATAATGGTAAATTTTACCGAAGAAACATATTAACAGATTTAAGCCATTCAATGAAAAGTTGCTTGTGTTTTGGAATAAAGCTTTACTTGAAATTTTGGACAAGATTAATGTGTAATATTTTATTCCTAGGCCCAAGGTAATGTAAAAAGTGCTCGCCTGCCATAGGGGTCAGTGCTCGCCTCACTGTTGTTTAATGTGTATACTGATCACATTCCTGACACTCGATCATTACAGGACCGAGTCTATGCGGATGAAATTGCAGTGGCTTATCAGCACTAGGAATCCCGACATGCCCCGGAAGTACTAACAAATGAACTCAAAAACCTCGGTAATACTTTAAAGCGTGGAAGCTTAATCCAAAGCAACTAAAACTGAGGTCTCTTACTTCCATTTGAACATTAGACTGGTCATCCAAACTTTAAAATCGTATTTGACGGTGTTTAGTTAAAGCACAATGGCCACCTACAGTGTTTGGGAGTGACTTTGGATCGGTCTCTCACATTCAAAAGCCAACTACAAAAGAGAGCAGCCAAGGTGAGAGCTAGGACTAACATTGTCCATCACCTTGCTGGATCCACATGGGGAAGTAACGCACAAGTTCTGCGAATCACTACTTTGTCCTTGGTTTACTCAACTGCTGAGTACTGTGCTCACGTTTGGTTGAACTAAGACCTCACTACACTACAGGCCGGAGTCACCCCCTCCATTTGAGGCCGCTACGTCACAGCTGTGAATCGGCTCGAGCGGTGCAAATGCAAGGGCTTGAATTGATTTTTCACGACGCGTGCTCGAACAATCGAACTTGCTCATTTTAAAAGTAATACATAAGTAACTTATATCACTGTAATCTGCATTAAATGACAATCACAATGAACCAAAACCTTTACATTCGAAACTACAGTTTGTCAATTCTTGCTATAGGTTGTTTTTAATACTGACGTACTAACCATAATCGTATTATGTAGTAGACAATTTGGCATTGTGTCTTAATGCAATATTACATTTTAAAAGCGTGTTTTTAATCCCTGCAATCATTAAGACACTTATTTGCGATATTTAATACATTAGTATACAACTCATTATATTTAAAATGTAACTGATGTCAAATCTTTTTTGAATTGTATTAATTCTTCTCGATCCAATTCAGGCACCTTTAAGGTTCGTGTGTGAATAGAGAGGTTATTTAATTTTGATTAGGAAATTATATATAACTCTTATTAACAACTTACTTTAAAAAATAAAATGAAATAAGACAACCGCCTTCGCCCGGTCTTAGCCTTGGCCGAACATTAGGCGTTCGGAGAACAGCTTCGGTCAATGCGGACGAGGCTTAAAATACATTTCTAATGTATGAATTTTCAGTTGGGCATATTAAAAAAGTATATTTGTTTTATAGTAATCTTATTTACGTAATGGATCAAAAGTGTTAAATTTGAAAACAAAATATTAACTAGGTTAAATAAGTTTACCAAAAATGTGTAGAGTATTATCACATATTTATGGCAAAAGGACTAATTGAGTATCAAATATGCTTCTACATAGTATTTCTTATATTAGCATACTAAGTAATATGATTGGTATGGCTTCTTATATTAGTATTGTTTAAACTCAGTCATTTACTTAGATTGTATATTAAAAACGCTATTCACAAAACTTTGTCAGTGTCCGCAAGTTAATGGTGTCCGATCTATTGTAAAAAACTCGATTATCTCTTCGACCTTCGTGTGGTCGTCTTCTGACAGTTTGATTTTTTTAACTGTTTATTTTGGTACCGGTAGAGTATAAATACAATTTAGATTTAATTGCTCTTTTCGAGACCCCATGCTACACTGAAATTGTTAGAAGTTGCTGTGGTGACCTTTTGAAACTTATCGAAAAAAGTGGTTTACCTTTTGTGATATCTTATTGAATATTTGGTGTACGCCAAAAGTTCAAATTACCAACTTGCAAAACAAGAAGAGTCAAATGTTCCACTTGAATCATTTGTAATATGTATGTTCTGGTTGTTTGGAATAAAAATTTTATGCAGTTTCAAAAATACATTTTTTTAGTTACAGTTATTATCATACAATTCATTTTAATCATTTGATTTTCATTTTGTAACTTAATTTAACAGGTACAATAGTAGTGGGGAATGGGGGCTTTTGGGCCAGTTCAAGGTCACCCGAGCGATGACGTCATCGATGACGTCATCGAGGTCAATGACCTCATTGATGACGTCATCGATTGCATCATCGATGACGTCATCACCAATGACGTCACTTCCTTGACGTCACACCCATGACGTCACAAAAATGACGTGCTGATGACGTCATCACCCCTTACGTCACCAAGATGACGTCATCGATGTCACAAAGGTCAAGGTCACGCTGAAACCTAAAATTTTTTGGCACTTTTGCTGTTTCTCGCACTACGCTCCGAGTTTCAGTCACAGGTACCATGACCTTGACGACTTGGAGCGAATTTTCGATGAGAAACAGCAAAAGTGCCGAGGAAATTTGAAGTTTGCAACGTTACTCTGCCTAAACCGTCATGTGACACCGCTCGGGTGACCTCGAACTGGCCCAGAAGCCCCCATTCGACCATTACTGCAACCGCGATGCGCACCCTACGACAGACACCGAGCGACTGACTGTCCGGCCCCGCGCACTCTAGGTATATGGGAAGTGGTGGGGGAAATTGTGATGACCTTGGGAAACTTGAAAATGTCAAGCCGGGTAGCACCGTTTCGGTGCTACCTTAAAGTTACATGCTAAAGTGTGATGACCTTGAGTTAAAACATAGAAATACTACAAGTTGATACCGTCCCAGAGTTAAAGTGTGATGACCTTGAGTCAAAACACAGAAATAATACAAGTTGATGCAGTCTCAGAGTTAAAGTGTGGTGACCTTGAGTTAAAACATAGAAATACTACAAGTTGATACCGTCCCAGAGTTAAAGTGTGATGACCTTGAGTCAAAACACAGAAATAATACAAGTTGATGCAGTCTCAGAGTTAAAGTGTGGTGACCTTGAGCTAAAATACTGAAGTACTACAAGTCGATATTGCCCCAGAGTTAAAGTGTGATGACCTTGAGTCAAAACATAGAAATACTACAAGTTAATACCATCCCAGAGTTTAAGTGAGATGACCTTGAGTCAAAACACAGAAATAATACAAGTTGATGCAGTCCCAGAGTTAAAGTGTGATGACCTTGAAGTTGTAGAAGTGTGGTGACTTTGAACTACCCCAAATTGTCAGGAATTGGAGTAGCAACCGCGATGTGCACCCTACGACGGACACCGAGCGACTGACTGTCCAGCCCTGCGCACTCTAGGTATATGGGAAGTGGTGGGGGAAATCTCAAGGTCATCCAAATTGGGTTTTAAAAAAATAAGAAACTCTAAACCTCATGCTCCTCTTCTTCCCTTTCCACCTCATTTGTAGTATATATGGTTGACGATGGTAAATTTGACAAATACTCCAGTGATTGTTGATCGTCTTGCTGCAGTATAACTTCAGACCAATCATAATCTAAAGTGACCTTGAGCTTTATTCCCGGGTTGTCGAGGAGAATAGACTTCATCCAATCGCAGATGGTTTCTAAATAATGCACGTTGTCGATTGTCAATTTCCAATTCGTATTGGGTACATCTTCGGTGGAAGACATGGCATTGCAAGCAGGTGTGTCCGCCATGGTTGTTGGAGGAGGAATGATGCTTGGTGCAGCGAGCAATGCTGGTATTACAGAGTAGTGGGGGAAATTTCAAGGTCATCCAAATGGAGTTTTTTAAAAAAAGGAAACTTTTTCTATTTACTTATAACATAACCACTTAAAACTAAAAGGATTGGGATCAACAGTACGTTTAATCATCATATTCGTTATATTCTTCCTGTTTCTCAGTTTTCACCTCCGCCCGGATAGTACCTCCACTCTTCAGCTCCTTTTCGGCTTCTTCTAGTTGCTGGGTAATCGCCATCTGACATTGAAGTTCAAAATCATCACGCGGCACAGATCCGCAAATATCCATCTGAGCCAACCAGAGCTGCCTGAGGTTCTTTTCCTTTTCCTCGACAGCTTCGACGGCTGCATGTAATTCCTTTTCTGTAATAGAGGAGTCCCACAATTGTTGATCATCGGTTTTGTTGACAACCTCCTTTTCAGACTCCTTGTACAAATTGTTCAGCTCCTGCTGAGTCTTAATGGTTACCTCCTCGTAACTAGCACAACTTACATTGAGAGATTGAGACATCTTGATGTTGTACGGTTGACCGTTGGAGTTGAAATGAGGCTGAGGCACAGCGCTTGGGGGTACTATGAAAAAGTGGTGGGGGAAGTTTCAAGGTCATCCAAATTGTGTTTTAAAAAATCCTATCTTGTTACTGAGCACATATGTCAGTAACAAGATAGGTGTTTTTTTCTCTTTTACATCTTTAATATAACAAATAAATAAACATATTCTACAATGGTAAGAAGAAGGAAGACAACTGCTAGTCAGCTGAAATAATCCAAAGTCTGGCTCGCTTCAGTCTTCATGGACGCCGGTGATGAAGTCGCTGGAGAAGAGTAATGTTCAGACTCTTCTTTTGGGTGTCGGAGATTGCATATATTGCAAGCGTAGACTTGCACATTTATACGGTAGCCTCGCGCCACCATCAGCTGCAACTCCTTGTACAAGTCGTTCAGCTCCTGCTGAGTCTTAATGGTTACCTCCTCGTAACTAGCACAACTTACATTGAGAGACATCTTGATGTTGTACGGTTGACCGTCGGAGTTGAAATGAAGCTGAGGCACAGCGCTTGGGGGTACTATAAAAAGTGGTGGGGGTGTTTGCATCGAAGCAGGTTTAACCTTTAGCTTGGTGGTGGGGGTAACTGTGAAATGCAAAGGTCAAAGGTCAAGGTCACCCGCGAAGTTTAAAAAAAAATGCAACATATCAATATGTGACAAACTTCACATATTGATATGTTGCATTTTTTGTCTTTTATGGTTTATTTATTTATAAAACATTACAATAACATATGTACAACAGTAAAATTAAAATCTAACACTGCTGCTTGTCGGCGATGTGGATGGTCAACTCGGTGGAATTGCTACCCGTGCAACCGTGGGAAACCAGGTAGAGACAGCCGGGTTGGATGGAGCGCAGATCCTCGTTCTGGAGGAGATGGACGAACCGTTTCGGCAGGTAGACTTGGAACTTGGGCTCATCCCCCGGAGTGAACGGTGCCTCGCTAAGACTGCAGCAAATGGCCTCTCCAACTGAAGTCTCCATCTTCTTCATGGCGTGGATAATGTAGTGCTTCTCGTCTTTAAGTTCGGAACACTTCTTGACGGGTAGTATGGTAGATTTGGAGTGAGCATTGAACTGCTCAACCAAAGTTTGCAGGAACTGGTGAGATGCCATGGTTGAGTTAAAGATTGTCTTCTTCTTCGTCTTCTTGCTGGGAGATGTTGTCGTCTCGGAATCTCGAGTAATACTCATGCCAGGTCCCGGTCTGCTCCTCACTTATATAACCCCCGTCACCCCCACCACTCCCCACTTCCCCACTTTGAAGGTAAGATGCGAGTTTATAGGCGTTTTTTAAAGCGCAATGTCTATCTTTTTCATGTTCTGGACTTTTAGTACAAATACAAACATTTTCCATCGTATACTTGTAGTTTTTATCCAAGTCCACATCATTAACCGGAACATGAGTAAATTCTTCGATCCATCTCTTCTTTTCCAGTCCTTTTGTATAAATATTGGTAAACCTGTTTGAAAACTGATGCATGATGTTATATAAGTCCGTGTAACTTGCAAAACCATCATACCAATCGATATGATGGAAATATTTTGAAATCCACCTGTTGGTAGTAGCGGCTTTGCTAGTTAATGATGAATAAGAACATGGTGGTTTGAACAAAAATGTATATGGAACACTTGTATTGATATCGAAAAACACAAGTTCTTTTATGATAAATCTATCATCATTACCCCGAAACGCTTGGAACTCAATTATACCAGGTTTGGACTTTACTTGTTCTTCTTCCTTGTCCATTGCGAAGATCACCCGTCTGCTCATGACGAAGTCCAAAGGTCAACTGATTTCCACACCACGGTAGGTACGACTTTTATACCTGGCCGTACAGTTGTTGGCGCGTTGGTGTATATTTAACGTGGGCACCGTCCCCGGTAGGCCTAACCCCACAAAGTGTTTGATATTGTTTTAAAAACCAACCATTGTCATCTAAGTTTCCATCTTTACATTCTCCTTGTTTTCATTTTCATCACTAACACTTGATTCTTCTCCTCCTTCTTCCTCTTCTTCCTGTTTTACTGATTTCTTATGTAGTTGAGCGTATTTTTCCAACTGTCTCCACATTTGTACTTCATGAGGAACCCTATTAAATATAGAAGTATCCACAGGTCCGTACAATATAGGTGCGTCCGGTTGTTTGTCCAAAGTGTCTTCCAAATAATCTTTAATAATAGAACTTGAAAACACTAGTTGTCTCAAGTATCTTGTTATTGGTTCAGTTGCACAGGTTAGAATAAAAAACTCTTCTCGATTAAGTTGAATCTTGTTATCATGTCTTGTTGTGTCTCTAAACCGCAATTGATGGTCACCACGATTCTTTATAATATCAATTTCCACATTTGAATCCAAAAGTCCTACTCTTGTCTTTCTTCCATACATGTTACTAGTTAAATAGCATTCTAGCAGATGCAAGTGCTTCATAAAAGATTCCCAAGCACTATCGGTGAACAAAATCATTTTGGGTCCATGAGTCAAAATTACAGTAGGTGAATAATCCGTCGATTTCATAACACCGATTAAAACACTTTTGTCCAAACTGGATGAGATTGGATAAAATATTCGCAAGAATACCTCACTCAATATGTTAGGAGAAATATTATCTTCAGTATCCCTTTTCTTCTTCTGTGCATTCTTTCTTCTTTTACCTTTTTCCTCAACATTATTACTGCCGTGGAGTTGTCCGCAAGCGTTGTGTTCATCTCCCTCCGGTTGACCTTGAAGATCTAAAAAGTCGGATATCTCCTTCTCAATATCTACTACATTTTCTTGTGTACCACTAGGAGAAGCCATATTGAATAAGATGCTACCCATACAAGAACAGGCAACAAACTGATGAGGAGCGACCTGAACACTCTGCTTTTATACTCGCGGAATGCATTGGAATGTAACAAAACCGGTTTTTTACAATACATTTTTAACAATTCCAGTTAAAGGTGTGTATGTTACGATTTTATCATGTAGAATTAAACAGTATGCAGTTGTATTAGCCGATATAGGCGCGTTGAATTCCATTTCTATTTTTATATCTACACTTGATGATTTTACCGATTCATTTTGTTTAGAACAATCGATTACAACTATAGGGTAACCATCTAAGTATTTTTCTGGTGATAGTAAAGGTGCATTCGTTTTACCATAATATGAACTTTGGAATCTTGCATACATATCGTACAATATGCTGTACTTTTTATTAGCGAATGACACATTTAAATTATCGTATGGAAAAAATTGTGAATTTAAATAAACTTTAATATTTTTCAAGTTGCAATGATCAAATTGGCCTGCATGTTTGGTGATGGTGTCTCTTCTGCCTGTTTGTAAACCAAATATAATATACCTGGCTCGTTCCACATAATTAGATGTTTTAACTGTCCAAGTGTGTCGATCCGTAGTTGGCAAGCTGGGATGTTCATGAAATTCCCAACTTCTAAAAGGAATTACAATATCACGATCAGCCTTTAACTTTCTTAATAGTAGCATTCTATGCTCGTCAGCTAATTTTACATGTGGAACTCTCCATACAATTTTGTCTAATGTTAATTTCCATTCTAAAGTTGCATCTGTTGTACCGTCTGGAGCTTTAATAATATCTTTATCGTTTGAAGATCTCAACAAAACTAATTCTTGTTTAACGTTTAATATTATTTTCCTATAATCTTCAGCAAAACCAAGCAACAAACGTAACGGAATATGAAAATCAAAATTTCCATTTGTATCTGGAGTGATTGTGTCTTTTGCAGGTAAAACCCATCCTGCAGGTTGTATTAAATTGGTTTCATTAGGTGATATAGATGTTAATCCCTTTAAAGTTGTTGCAATACCTACTTTTTTAGTAGAATCAACTGTTACACCTGATATTTCATATCTAATTTCATCAAACAGGAAAGCCATGGGATTATTTATAAATGGAACTGTTGTACCAGTAGTAGTACCGTCCTTTTTAGTAACTTTTCCTTCAATATACAAGTAACTTTCACATGGTAGTGTGTAAATGTCTTGATTTTGTATGGGAATACGAATTTCATCGTTATTGTTTAATTTTGATGAAGTGTAAGGGTTGTGGGTGTGATATTCTTTTTCCCATAGGGTTTCGTCGAATGTTGGACCCTGAGCTATATCCAGTATATCCATTTTCGGTTACTTTTAATCCAATTCTCTCTAAGAAACGAATGTTCTCGCGTGTTAACTCCTCCACAGCTGAAGAGCTACTAATGCGGATTCCCGTAGGTTGTTCGCTTTTAAATGTTAAACCCATGGTTTTGTATTAAAGTGTTGATTTTAAATGTAATCTAACCGTAATAGGCTCTTCTCGGAAATCTATCAAGTTACCGTCTTGATCCAATACGTTCAACACGATGTCTGAAATGAAAGTGGTGTTCAAAGGTAGATATACCAGGTTTTGCGGCTTTTCAACAATTTTAAATCCAGGTGGTACACTGGGGTAAAAAGTATGTATTATATGAGTATTTGCTCCATCTCTGTAAGCTCCTTGTATAATATTACAAGTTATGTCTATACTATTGACTTTTAATATTGTTACAGTTTGTTTACCGGAATGTGTTTTATTTGGTTCTAAAATCGCTCCATCTTTGGGAAATCCTAATAAATCACCAATTGAGTCTGACTTACTGAAATCTATATAATATTTTGAAGTAAGCTCAGCTTTCATTGTATTGTTATTACCTTTTAGCGTTATATTGTCTTTTCCCATTTTATTTTGCAAAAATTCATTAATATGATCAATTTCATAAGAACCTGTGGGTAGAGTGCAAACTTCCAAGTCTGTAAACTTCCCACTGGCATCTTTTCCTTTATAATAATGTAATAAGTTATTTTTACCTTCCGTAACATTGGGAATAGAGTTGTAAGTTGTAAAATCCAACAGTGCTGCCTCCCAAAATCTTCCTTTTTGCAAGCGTAACGCTGGAAAAAGGATACTTCGTAAAGTGGACGATTTTCCTGTTAATGATACCGTATAGGAAGACATCTCAATAGTGACTGATACTTTTAGCTAGGAATTCCAAACATAAATGGCCGCATATTGAAGTATTATCAGGTTGTTCTCTTTTATAGTTGTAATATATGTTTTTAGCAGATTTAAAGTAATGTTCAAGTTCTTTAGGTGGTGGCAAATTTCCAAAACTATCAAAATAATATACATTACTATTTAGTTTCTTATAACACACCCAATGGGTGCCGGACCCTTCAGTATTATCCAAATTTACGATTCCAGTCTCATTTTTCCATATTTTCTTTGGTAAACTGTCTTTCATAAATACTCCGCGGAAAAATGGTATTTTTAAACAGGAAATATATTTAAATAATTCAACATTAGTCAACGCTTTATGTGGTATAACCAATTGATTTCTTTTATTTAATATGCACGATACGGTCTTAGGTATAGACCAGCCCCGTTTTTTACCATTGACCATATTGTCGGTTTTTTATTATTTTTCCTCGGAGAACGTCTTTTTAGTCTAATATTACCACCATGTTTTCTCTTGGTTGATCCTTTTTTATTCTTACCCCTCCTTTTTCCACCTCCTACCGCTGTTTTAGCCTTCATACCTGCTGTTACCGCTAAAGCTGCTGCTTTTTCCGCAATACTAGCGTCACTAGACTTTACTCGTTGCCAAGCTATATTCGCTAGCTTTTTATCAGCGATTGACCTATTTTTTGAATCGGTAAACGTGGAATATGCGATATCGTGTTCTTTACAAGCCTGATCTAACTTATTTATGCCTGGATCACCTCTTTCCAGTCGTTTTTTCAATTTAGTTCCTGGTCCGCAATACTGATAACCTCCCGGTATGTGAAATTCGTATGGTAAAGCGTCTATTGCTCTGTTTACGATAGATCCTACTGGAATACGATTTAAAGCTTTACTTAACAGAGAAACCGCTGTGGACGTGATACCGCCTCCTTTCCGTATAGTGTCTCGATATGGACTGGTGTAATGAAACGCCATGATTGTCTTTTATATTCGAAAAGCGTAACCCATGTGTTACCTCTATGACAGGTTGCACATAAATGATGTAATATATGGTGTTATTTAATTAAATATCAAAATCACCCCAATCTGATGATCTAAACTTTTGTGTGTTATGATTAAAAAAATATTTATAAAGAATTTCTTGTTTAATCCATGTATTTCTCATTTTTTCGTCAATAGGTTTATGTTGTCCTGCTGCAATATAATTATGCATATCAAATAATAAATTACCTATTACTTTAACAAGAAAATTAACAGTTACAGCGTTATTGGCATAATCAGGGTCTGCAACATTTGTTAATCGTTTGTTATCACAATTCCACCATTTTTTTCCAGTTGGCTCTAATTGTATTATCTGTTCATAAGTAACAGCATCACCAGGCTTTTCACCAATACCTAAATTTGTCAATAACTTTCCTTTACCATCCCAAACATAATTGTTTTCTTCAAGCAAAGTAAACTTTTTATTTCCTTGTACAAATACATCTCCTTGACGTGTTACTACTTGGTTTTGTTTCACAAAACCGGAGGTTTCTTGTTTTAAAGTTTCCTTCATTTGACCCACCGTTGCACCATCTGATGGTGCAAAACCATCTTTTACATTCGCTAAACAATTACCAAGACAGTCAATAACTCCTACATCACGTGTAATACAATGATCTTTGATGTATTTTAAATTTACAGCATCATTTTCATTTTTTGGATAACCTATATCGTTAATAACAAATTTATAAAAAGAAAACCCATCTTTTGTCTTTTCAGGTATTATAGAATGTAAATAGCGTCTATTTATGCTGTCTTTTTCATCTACAGGGTCTGCTACGTTAGATATACGTCGATTTTCAGCATTATACGTTTTTCCATCGAATTTTAACGTATTTTTCAATTCCGATGATAAATAACCTCTGTTTATTGCATCAGCGTTTTGATTTGGCTTACCGACGTTGGAAATTCTATGATTACCCGCGTTATATGTGTTTTTGTCTAGTTTCAGTGTTGGTAATATCTCTTTTTTTAATACTTTTAAATTTATTGCATCATTTTCATCTGTGGGATCATTAATGTTTTTTAACCGTTTATTACTAATATCATAATCTCCATCAGGTGTTTGTGGTAAGCCAGCACCTCTTTTTAAAGTATTAAAGTAATATAATCCATCCGAGGAATATCGTCCGAACTTGTCAACACTCATGGTGCAACTGAATAACATTCTAGAGTGTAACCCATTTTTATAATATTAGTCTCGATTTCTAACCCATATCAGTTTTTATACAAATTCTTAGTCTTTATCAGTTACATTTTCATCGCTCCCGGGACATTTAAAATATTTAAAATTTCCACTAACTAATGCTCCGTCTGATTCATTTCGAAACACATGATTTTTATGAATAAATTGTTCACCAGACAATTTTCTAAATCCGCTAAATGAATTTGGATCTGCAATTAATATATTTTGATAATCATTTACATCCATTAATTTAAATCTTTGCTTATTATAAATAAACTCTTTATTTGCACTGTCATATTGTAATGTTTGTCCTACAGTTGCAGCATCATTTGGATCTCTTCCATTATGCAAGTATTTTATTACTTTATTTTTACATGTAAAAAATCTAAAAGAATGATCTGGATCTAGATGTACGGTTTGTGATAAAGCAGCTGCATCATGTTTTTCATAACCCCATCCCATATTTGATAACCCTTTACCCATGCAATCCCAAGCATTATTTTTGTATGTTAATAAATTAAATTTTTCATTACCTTGAACAAATTCATCCCCTTGCTTTGATACTACTTGATCTTGTTTTACAAAAGAGGTTGTTTCTTGTTTTAAGGTTTCCATCATTTGACCCACTGTTGCACCATCTGATGGTGCCGAACCATCTTTAACATTCGCTAAACAATTACCTAGACAATCAATAACTCCTACATCACGTGTAATACAATGATCTTTTATATATTTTAAATTTACAGCATCATTTTCATTTTTCGGATAACCTATATCGTTAATAACAAATTTATAAAAAGAAAAACCATCTTTTGTCTTTTCAGGTATTAATGAATGTAAATAGCGTCTATTTACGCTGTCTTTTGCATCTTTAGGATCATCTACGTTGGATATACGTTTATTTTCAGCAGTATACGTTTTTCC